>PVIJ01013920.1:0-43108 GCA_004024925.1 Scalopus aquaticus
TCTCTCTCTCTCTCTCTCTCTCTCTCTCTCTTTCTGTGTCTCGCGCTCTCCTCTCTCTTCTCTCCCCTCTGCTCTCCCTCGTGTTCCCTCCCCCCACACCCCCTCTTCCTCCCCTCCGCTGGTCCTGCTTTTTGCATCACACACTATATAAATATGTGGAGATGCCCAGATACATTCATGCGCTGCGCACAGGATACTTGCTCCTGGGAGATAAGAGCTAGCTGGGAACAATGCCGGGGCCCACGCCCGGCGCCCGCGCCCTGATTCCCGCAGTCTGCCCCCACCCCAAGCTCCCCCAACACCTTCCCCCAAAGTCCAAAGCCAAGCGCCTTTGGCCTCCTTCCTTTTCCTGGGGCCGTTGGCCGAAGGTGGCCCTCCTGACTCATTCACTTTCCGTTTCTTCCCACAGATACGTTCATTAATGCTTTTTCCAGCCGGAGTCAAACTTTTTTGGGGGGAGGGGGGGGTGGGAGCGGGAGCGTTTGCTCGGGCTGGGGATAACCTGGAGGCTACTGCCAGGGAAGATCCGGGCGCAGACCGAAACGAACCCACCATTTAAATTGCATCCAATGAGAACTGTTTCACTCCGGCCCTCGGTTGCCGAGTCGCGGCAGAGTCCCGGAGCCGCTCAGCCACACGACGAGGCGGACTCGGGGAGGGTGCAGACGGACCTCCGCCGTCGGGGCGCGGACTGGGCTCGCAGAGCATTGTTAGTAGAGGGACGCCCTACGGGCGGCGCGTCTGGGCCCTCTACTTCTGGAGAGCTCCCCGCGCCCGCGGAGGGCGGGAACCTGCGGTACCCTCGGCCACCTAACCGCACCTTCTGGAGTCAAAACCCTCGCGCTTCCCGGGACCCGGACCCATTGGCCCAAGCACGGACTCCCCGGCCAGAGCCGCCCTGGTAATGCCACCTCGGGCCCCAAGAAACCTACACTACGGCGGGACGTTCCCTCCACGTTGGTCACCGGGTCCGCGAGGCGCAGCACGCAACATCGTCGCAAAGACTCTGGCTTCACCCAGAGTGAGACCTGGGGGCCGGGGCTCGGGACCATCTTCCCCACCCAGCGATGAGGCCGGCCTCCCCTCGCCCGCTGCGTCGGCCTTCGCGCGAGACCGCCCCGTGTCCCCGCAGAGCGGCCGCACGCTCCAGCTGGGGCAGCCTCAGGGTTCCGGGCTCAGCGAGGGGACCCCGGGGCGCTCTCCGCCTGACTCCCTTCACCCCGACTTCCAAAACAGGTTACCTGGTCCGCGCTCTCCAGAACACGCTTTGGACTTTCTCACTTTTATTTAAGAGTCCACCCGGGGAAGGAGGAAAAAAATTCCAGAGGAGATCCGAGTCAATTGGAAAGAAAAATTTCAAATGGGTGTCCACAGCGGCGAAAAAGGTGACATTAATTCTTTATTTCTTCAGGAGCAATTGAGCCCAAGAGCTCACTCGCCTCCCTCCCTCCCTCCCCCCACCCCTTTTCGAAATTAGTCTCATCAATTCAGCTCCAATTTTGGGTTCCAATACAGACACGGGTCTGGACGTGACCAGACCTGGAGCGGCGGGTGCAGCCTGCCAGCAATTGAGACTCGGTGTGTGTATGGGGGGTGGAGTGGGGGAGGGGTGGGGGCCGGGCCGACCCCCCCCTCCCACCTCCTGTCTGCTTCTCAATCCAGGGGTCTGCTCTGGGGCTCCCCTGAGACCGCCACATCTGGTTACCGCTAGCGGGGTCAGTCTCCCCCTTTGCCTGGGGCCACCAGTTCTGGAGTTCAATTAAAAGAAATCAGGCTTAACCCTTTCCTCTCCTCAGCCAGCCAGCAGCCTGCCCTCTCACTCTTCCCTTCAGCGTTTCCACATGCTTTCCAGAAAGGAAAGAGGTTAAAGGGAAAGGAAGAATGAATTACATCCTTTCAAACCCCAAATTGTTTCCTTTTCAGCCCAGACTCTGCCGACCTTCAAACGACAACAGGGCTTTTGGGAGGGTGCGGGGAGACCACTGCTTCCCACCAACCTGACCAGAAACCCAGGCACCTCCTGCCCAACTGCCCCTCTTTCAAGCAGAAAGGACTCCAACCCCACCACCTGGAGTCCCCCTTCCTACTTTGCACACACTGGAGATGGAGGGGGTTAATGGCCACCCCAGAGCAGTCACTACTCCCCTTTCTATTCACACTGCTAGTGCTTCAGAAGGCACCTCTGTGGCAGCATGATTGGGTTGGATTCTCTTCCCAACTCCTATTCATCCTGCAAGTGACAGATTGTCTTCACTATGCTTATCACCCCAACATCTCTGGCACCCCCAACGATTTTCAGTGGGAGCTGTCTCCCATTAGGAGTGCTCAATAGGGAATTATATTAAAATGAGCTCTCACCCTCATTTTGAACCAATGGCACTTTCTATTTCTGCCTGTCACACCAAAGTCCTGCAATTTCATAATTGTGAAGGGACGCTGGCATAGGCATAACTGCCATCTCCTTGTGACTCAATGACTGGCGCTGGTAGCCAAGCCTTTTGCTATTTACCAACCCCTCCATGAGAAGGTCTTATCTGTTCACAAGGTTCTGGACCCAGAAAGAAGAACCCTCCCATCCCCAACTCTGAACTGCTCTCTGAGAGAATTTGAGATTCCCTCCATTCCCTGTTGATACGCTGGTGGGCAACTTTGCCCCACTTATGTAACCCTGGGTTTGAAGCTCAGCTCTACTGCTGCTGCTTCTTTTTTAAGCCCCAAGGAGGAGGGGGGAGCCCTAACCAAACACAACAGTAAACAAGTCTGCCTTGTTTAATGTGGTTACCACCAGACATCTGGAAAGATGGTTTGATCCTGGCAGCTCACATTGTTTTCACGAGCAGCCAAAGAGAATATTTCGAATGTTTGCATTGAGACAAATTGATAGAGAGCCTGGGGTGAGGCCCGCTACAAATGAAAACTGTCTTGGGTTGGTGGAGGGGGGAGGACTCTCCCTTCTCCTTTTTCTCCCCTTTGCTCTCCACCCATCTTCATCCCTCTCCCCTCCCACTCTTCCTCTCTCCCTTCTCCCAGTGGCCTGGCTAAAGACTGGTTACCCCAGCCCACACACTTGCACACACCCTCCTTTCTGGCTCACCAGAAGCTGTCGTGCCTCTTTCTTTCCCAGACAGGGCAGGACTGGTGCCCAGGAATGGGGGCTGTGCCTTTGGTGCCCATTCCTCCAGCCCTGACAGACTTTTGAGTGGGAAGCTCAGGGACAAGGAAGGGAGGCCAGCGTTTGAACAAAAGCTACCGACAGGGGAAGGGCACCAGCAAACAGCACACTGTTCTCAGCCTAGGGTCACTTGAAGGCACACACATGGGGACAAATATTCAGGAAACATTTGAATTTGGACCATTTTCATTGGAACATTAGTGGGATGACTTGCCTCACACGATCAACACTTGACGATATTTTCAAAGATGCGGAAGTCCTGCTTCCCTCGGGAGGGAAGCAGCAGCACGGCAGCGGTGAAACGTGTCTTGGCTCGCTCAATGTCAGCCCTTTTGACCCGGTCAAGACTTTCCAGACTTGACTTCCTGGGCTTCTTTGGTCCCAGACTGGGCTGGGGGTAAGAGGACACGCAGCAGAATCCAGGTCCCTGTGATTCCTAGGGACCCAGGACCACTCTATCATTCGAAACCCTGAAAGATGCCAGGCCTGGCAGAGTGTATTGGGTGGATCCTTCCCCCTCTGTCTGCCCTTCTCACCAGCCCCTCCTGGCGGGTATTCGAGCTGGCAAGGGGGTGGGGGTTTGGCCAGGCAGGGGGGCGCGGGGGAGGGATGGGCTGGGCGAGCAAGCGCCAAAACTCCAGACTGCACAACTGCAGCTTCAAGTGTCTGGCCCCTAGCTCGAGGCCATAATTAATTTGAGATTTATTTTTATTGGAGAACCCGAGTCTCGTCTGACCTTAGCCAAACAAGGCAGCTCGAGCAGCCCCTGGATGCGCTTGAATGCCGGGGAATATTTCTGCAGGAAGGCTCTGCAGGCGCGCCTGCTTTGAATTTGTTTCTCAGACTTCATCTACTCACAGATTGAAGGAAGATTTAGAGCCTCCGCTGGCCCTGCCCGCTCCCCACGCTCCTTCTTGCCTTAGCGCCAAAAGGGTTCAAAACTCTACGTGGGAGGCCTTGGAGGTGGGAGGGGGTGTCCTCTGGCAAAGAAGGGGGAGGGTCTCTGTGCCCCCAACCCCGAGGCGCGCTGTAGGGCCAGGTCCCCAGACCACTTGGCGACTATGAGGAAACTCCAAGGGAGGCCAAAGCAGACCAGAGAGGGCAGACTGACAATAAGGGGAGACCAGCCAGGTGCTGTCCGGCACCCCTACACAGTGTCACTGCCTACGTGGGGGACTTGGGGGCAGGGGGAATTTCAGCCTAGACAATCTCCCCTCACCCTGCTTCCCAGATGCTCCCAACAGCATTCATTCTAAGTAGAGACCTCTGCTCCTGAAAGGACCATTTAGGATCTGTCAGCCAGATGCTGGCCCTGGTGTCCCTTGAACATTCTGGGGCTACCAGTCTCCAGCGGGCTCCTAGGGGGTGTTTCCCCCAGAATGCTGCTGTAGACTGAATGGGCTGGTTGGTGGGGGAGTCGGAACAATTGGGAAGTAGAGGACTCTGATTGTCCAATGTGGGACAGGAAAGGGGCCTTCTGGGATATACTCTTCATTGGGATTGACAAGCACTTTGCACTTGGTGGGCACAAGCACTCAAGTGGGCAGAGTGACTGCAGTGTCTGCCCTTCTGTTTGGTATCTGCAAGTCCAAGGTTCAGGTTGACTGTTCTCTCTCATTGGGAGACCAGGCTACTTGAGTTTGAATTCTAGCTCTTTGCTCACCAGCTGTGTGGCCTTGAACAAATTCCTTAACCTTTCTGTACCTCCATCTTCACATGTATACATTGGCATTAGAATCTACGTCACAGGATTGTTGTAAAGACAAAGTGAGTGTTTAGAGTTTACCTGTAGGTCAGCACAACTTTGCCCTTGGCTATTTGTGTCTTGGCTCTGCCCCTTACCAGCTATGTTCCTTCCACCTCTCCATCCTGAGTTTCTCATCTGCAAAGTGGACTGCCTCCTACCATTGTTATTAAATGAATTAGAACAAATACAGTGCTTGGAACAGGGTCTGGCAAAGATCAGGGCTATGTTATATTACCACGGTTATTCACCTACTGGGGCACATGCTTTCCCTGCTCCTTCCAGCCTCTTACCCCGCCCAGAGCACTTCCTGCAGCACCTCCCTGAGCACTCTGTGGGTTCTTAGCGCCCCGATGGCTGCACGGGTGGGGTGGAGACCCTTAGCTCTGGGGGCCTCTAGGCTCCTGGCTCCTGGGGTGTTTGTCAACAACCTCAGAGTTGGGTCCTTGACTGGAGTGGCAGGAGCTTGGCAACCCAAGACTGTTTGTGCCCCTCTGGCAAATGGTCGACTTAGGGAGTCTGCAGAACAGACCCAAGATTGTCCCTGCCAAGTAGACCTTTCGCCGTCATCAATGCACCCCTTTGTGCAACAATACAAACTTTGTGGCTGCTG
Organism: Scalopus aquaticus; assembly: GCA_004024925.1. Classification (NCBI taxonomy): domain Eukaryota; kingdom Metazoa; phylum Chordata; class Mammalia; order Eulipotyphla; family Talpidae; genus Scalopus; species Scalopus aquaticus. Next base: position 5,530 of record PVIJ01013920.1, read on the forward strand.
AAAAACCCATTTTTTTTCCCTTGAAAAGAGCTCCTGCGGCCAGCAGCTCTTCTGGCGGCCTACAGCTGCTGGACTGCTGCTTCCCTCTCTCCTCCCCCGCACCCCGCTGGGCAGCTCTCCTGGGCAGCTTTGCTTTCTCTCTGAATCTTGGCCTGGGTCAGGCTCCTGGGTTCCCACTTGCCCCTGGAGGGTAGGTCATCCTAAGGCTTTTTGTCCCCATATGAGCGCAGACTCTGGGGTGTGTGTGTGTGTGTGTGTGTGTGTGTGTGTGTGTGCACGCGTGCGCGTGCGCGCGCACGTGTGCGTGCGTGTGTGTGAAAACTGCAGCTGGGGGGGCAGGCATTTAGGAGCACACCTTTAGCTGAGCTCAGTGCACTGGGAGTAATGGGGGTGCTTAACCTCACTGGAACCTGGAGCTCAGGACCCCAAGCATGCCATGGTATAATTGTGCATGCTCTGGCACCTCCTGGGAGCCATCCTTCCACCCACCTAGTCTCGGATTAAACATCCCTTCCTGGTCAAGCCTCCTGGACCCAGCCTCCTCGGAGTGACTACAGTCTCCTTTAGATGTCACACTGGGAAATGGAGAAGGGAGAAGACGTGTCAACAAATTTCCCTTTGGAGAGATCTTGGAATGGGATAGGGAAAATTGGTGCTCTCTGGGAAGGCCTGGGAGTCTGAACCCCACTGAAGTGCCCACCTGGGTTAGACAGACCCACACTGCCCTTGCCTTCTCAGATGCTGGGATGCTGGAGTGGGCTTAACTGGGGCTCCTAGGCGGGGTTGGGGTGCCCTTGGAGGGCGGAGTTTGGAAAGAAGAAGGCGGAGCATGTTTAAGGAACTGCAGAGTCCTTCTTTTGGCACCAGGGAAGGCTCCCAACGTCCCCAGTTCTTGTGAGGTTAAATGGGAGGCAAGAAGGTCGTGTCTGGGCTGCCGGAAGACCTCACCTCTGTCCCTACCCCAGGGAAAACCCGCTCTGCTCACGCCCTTGGCCCCGCCCTGTTGGAGGATTTTCATTAAGCGTGTAACCCAGATGTCCTGGCCTCGGTTTGTTTACATTCTTGGGAACTGTTGTGGAAAAGAAAAAAAAAACCTTCCATATGCTGTCAAATATAGCAATCTTCGCTCTGGAAAGGCGGTTGGGATCGAGGAAGGTGGACTTGAGAACTGACGCAGTAACGACTTGCTCTCTTACTCTCACACACCGGCACACACCCTCCCACAGGCACACACGCATACGAACTCACTCACTTGCACACACCCCTATGCACCACCCATAAATTGGGAGACCTGCTGTGTGCCAGCTGCGTGAGCTCACCACACATTGGCATCCAACTCTCCTTAATCCAAGGGCCCCCAAGGCGGTGTCTCCGCTTTCCCTGCACAGATGTTACCAGCGTCCCCCACTTGCTTCCAGTCTCTCAGACAGAAGCGCCAAGAGCTTCAGTTATTCCTCTATCACTGATTCCAGACCTCCACCACTGGTGGCCAATGGCCGTAGCTCCAGAACCACCTTTTGAGAGCTCAGCTTGCTCTCTTCCTGCACCGTTTTCCAGGAAAAGGGAGAAGGAGCCACAGGCTAGGGAGGCAAGGGGCTGGGGTCATTACCTGTTTAAAGACGCTGTCATGTCTTACCTTGACGTAAGACGACGTGTCGGGGACAGTCTGAAACATCCTGGATTGGTGAGAAAGGGTCCAGAAGTTCCAAGAACTAACCTGGATAGGAGAAAACGCCAGTAGAACAAGGGTGAGTAGGTGGGTGAGGAAGGGTCAGAGTGCCCAGGTAGCCAGAGCCCGCTCAGGGCCTCTGTTTCCAGATGTCAAATAAAGGGACCTTGAAGACTGAAAACTAACTTACACATTTGGGTGCTTCCCTATAGTCCCTGAACACTCACTCTGCTGCTGGTAATCAGATCCCCCACCTTCTCCAGACCTGGTAGCTTTACACTTGGAGCCCTTCTTTGCTGAAGGAGCGAACCATTCAGGACAAAGGGATGAGTCCCTGCTTTGTAACCCCAGGCCCCAGGGAACAGATATATACAGAGCTGCCAAAGATCCAGCCCTCAGGGCACAAACCTTCAGCCTGACTCTTCACCTCCCTCCAACCCCTCCGCCAGGGTCAGCTCCTCAGCTGCTCCCAGTGCACCGCTTAGGGAGGAAGACTGATTCCAAGTTCCTTAGATCTGGGAATGGCCCTTCCCCAGAGCATCCTCCACCCTACCGAAAGAAAGCAGGTTTTCCGGCACAGACAATGACTTTGAATGATGCGGTCTCATTTTCAGTGGCAGGAGAGATGATGTCTGAAGTCTGGATACTTGGGCTGCAGGGTGCAAGAACCCCCTAGGATGCCAGGTGCCACTGCCGGAGTCTCTCCCTGCCTTGCCAAGTCTGGCGGCTCTCTCTCCTCTGCCCTTCCTTCCTTCTCCTAAATCATTTTCAACGTGGCAGCGCACAGCTTCTCCCTCAGCCAATATGTTTCTGATAAAACACTTTTCTCTCTACTACCAAATTTCAGCTTTTTGGCTCCTGAAGCCACAACAGACACACCAGTTCAGGGACAAGGTACATTTCTCCAGACTGGCTCCCAGATTCCCATTCACAGTCTTTGTCCCTTGCTTTTGCTTTAGAGTGTCCCCCATTTTCTTTTAAAGTCTGCGAGATAGTTTCAAGAGAGGGAAGGGGAAAGGGTAGAGAAAAAAGAAAGGAAACCCCAAAGAGAATAAGAAAGAAAGAATTTCAGATAGTCCATATTTCCCGACTACAAACCAGAGCAGGCTGAGGCAGAGAGAGGAGCCTGCCCCAGCAGCACCCCCCAGAGATCCCACACAAAAAAACCTCACCTTGGACACCCTGTTCTAAGCCTGCAGGAGAGCAACTCCGCCAATGCCAGGACGTTTTCTGTTTTTTGGTGCAAATTCTATGCACCCAGAGCCCCCAGAGCCCCCCAGGACCCTTGAAGTGTGGAATTAAATGTGCCGGTTGGTCGCCTGAAGTTAAAGTTTCCCTTTCTTTCCAGAGCGTCCAGACTGATGGTCTCAGTCCCTGCACATCCTGGGGGGCTGTAGGAAACGCTCCAGTTCGTGGTTCTTCAGCTTTCTTTTCGGCTGCCTCTCTCCTGCTCTCTGAGTCCCCACTCCCTCTTCCTCTCTCTTTTCCCGTCTTTTAATTTGATTTCCGTTTTCTTATCAATATTTCAACTGCTGTCTGATGAATTGTTCAAATAGGCAGCCACCCATCTGCCCCTAACTGCTTTTCCAGAAACCTCCCTGTGTTACTAGGAAATATCAAGGAATCCTAGAAACCACAGGCATAAAAATGTAAAGATGCAGCTACCTAAAACCAGGAGGAGACTTGCAGACCAGGTCTCCTGTCAGCTGATAATATAGTTCAAATCAGCGCTTTGCACACAATTGTTTCTCAGGCTTCCATAATATAGATCAAGTCCTCTTTGATATTTTAAAGTCCTTAATGCTTTCCTATTAAAAGTTTTCTTCTCCTTATATGGGCCTTGCCAGGAATACACCTCCTTCTGATTCCTAGGCAGCATATAGAAAAGTAAAATGGATTGCTGGCGCCAGAAACTACCCTATAATGGGACTTTAATTTTAAAGCACACATGCACATTTAAAAACACTTGCTAAGGAGCCATTTCTGAGTCTTCAAAATTGTGTTTTCTTGAAATTTAGCGTATTGCTCCTTTTCTCCCTTCCACTGTAGACCTGGCCTGCAGTGGGGTTCACATTCAGCCTTGCAGTTGCTCCACCCCAGGTCTATTCTCCACAAAACAGACAGCACTGCTGACTGAGGCATCTGGTGTCCCTCCCTGGCTGGTGGGAGTCTCACCCTTCTCACTCTCCTGGCTCTCCAGTAACAGGAACTGCTCATGTGGCACACAGGTACAAGAGTCCTTGAACTTGGAGAAGAGGAGGGGCATGCTGAGGTGATAGGTAAGAGTAGAAATGGGAGTGTGTCAATTCCTAGAACCAGGAGAAGCTGCCTCAGTTTCTCAAACTGCCCCCTCTTTCTGTTTGTTTTCTTTTGGGGGGGGGGGCCGGTGTCCTCAAATCCCTGACTACTTTGGTACAGGGCACTGAGAAAATTTGTATAGTACCTGCTCCCTATTCACCGCCTCCCTCTCCCCACCCCCAGCTGGCTCTGAAGACTCCTGACCAAAAGGCAATTGCTAGGATTCCATTTCAGGAGAAAGCACACTTATCACCCGCATCTCCCCACGTGGGGGGTATGAGGACTGGCGTCAGGGTTATTCATTATTTCCTTCTCAACAATATCCCGATTTTTCTCTCCTTCCCTCCCCCAAAGCTCAACATATTGAAACATTTTGCTGCTTAATAAGAGCAGCCGGGAGAGCTATGAGGTGAAAGGCCAGCCTGGGACCGTGACTGGGGCTGCCTGGGCTCTGCGCTGAGGGCCACCCTGCCCCCCGCCCCCGCCCAGCGCATTCCTGACCACAGCTTAGGAAAACAAGACTAAGCTTGGGAGGGGAAGGGGCTGAAGAGGTACGGGAGCCATCGCCCCCCCTTGTATTTTTGATCCTGGAATTTTTGAAGAGATTGTCTCCCCTCCCAAAGGGAACAAATACACTATTCCAAATAACCGCAAATAAAACAGAAGGTACTGCTACATCAGATAATGCATCTGATGTAATTTCATGCACTTTAAACATAGTTCCTTTTCAAAAAAGTTGGTGATTTGAAAATGAGCTATATTAGAGGAGGTGAGAACTAAACAAATTGTCTAATTAATACCATACCACTCAGATGAAATAGTTTCTCCTTGGTTCTTCCTTTTAAAAAAAATTCTATTTTAGTTTTTAAAAATGGACATAGTTGTTTTCTATTTTCTTTTCCCCTTCCCTCCCTCCTTCCCTCCCTCCCTTCTTCCCTCCCTCCCTCTCTTTCCCTTCCTTGAATCCTCCCTTCCTTCCTGCCTGCCTGCCTTCCTGCTTCCTCACTCCCTCCCTCCTTTACTCCCTCCCTTCTTCTCTTTCTTCCTTTGCTATTTCTTTCTTCCCTTCCTTCATCCCTCCCTTTTCCTCTCTCTCCCAGCCTGTCTGCCTCTCTTTCTCCCTTTCTTCCTTTTCCTGAAGGAGATTTCATTACTGAAGCACTTTCATCTAGATTCTAAGCTCTTCCTTCTTTAAGTTTGAGCACTTTTCACATCCTTACTTGTAGACCTGTCTATCTGAGGTTTGTCTTCCTTCATTAGGAAACTCCCTGAAGGCAGGAGTTTGTTTTCTTCACAGCCGCTACCTAGTATCACACTGCAACTGATAGCAAAGTGGAACAACTTAGCTACAGCCTTCCTTTTGGACCAATATCTGAAGAAAGGTATATAAAATGAACAAAATCATTATGTTGTTCTTAAGGAAGCACTGACAGGAAATTTCGCCTGAGCAACACTGATCCATTTTCTATTTTGCAAGGTTACATGGAATCGGTGCTAATGTGTTGGATTCATTTTTATATGGATGGTTTCACCAGAGAGTTTGAAGTCATTCTTCTTCCCAAGTAGTCAGAGTGTGGTCATCTGTTGGAGTTGTCTGGTCTCTGAGTTCTATACCAACTTCTTCAGGAGTTGTGGGCATATACTCAGGTGATCTATTTCCCACTCTTCCTATAATTTCATGAGCCAGAATATGTACTAATTTCCAAAAGTCATGCAAATAAAAATCTTGGTGACCATCCTAGGAGAACAGGTGAGCTGAGAATGAAGAAAGGAATAATCTGGAGTTCCTTTCAGATAGGGTTCCAGAGCTGGCCACAGATCAGGAACCCTCCCTTGCTTGCGCAGATGTGCAGTAGAGGGAGTTGCGGGTGCACACTGGGGAAGTGCCTATTGCCCTAACCACCCAATCTGGGAGCAGGGGTGGCATGGGAGGAGGACCCGGGCAATCTCATTTTCCAGGAAGGTATGGTCCATTCCCCTTGTCACCTGGAGCCTTCAATTTGCCTAAAGTAAATTGCTAAAATTGGTAACAGCTGTCATAAGGAGGAGCAAGGGAGAAGAGGATGGAGGGAAAGGAGCAGGGAGGACTCATTAAAACCAGCTTATCCCTCTGACTCCTTTCAAAAGGAGAAGAGGCAGGGACTTTCTTAATCCAAGTTTATTGCTCTTTCATCAACTTGTATCAAACTGCTTCCTTGGGCCATAGATATGCAGTCCAGAGCCTGAGTAACAAGTGACACTGGTGTGAAGTTTAGGAGAGCAAGAGATTATAATCCAAGAAATGGGGCAGGGGACGGTAACTGAGTGGTACCACTCTTGGCTGTCCATGGGTACTATCATTCTAAGCAAGGACTCCTCTTCCTTATTCAGTAATTAGATCAATTAAATCAGCTAATTGATCTATAGTTAGATCATCATGAGCTACCTTCCAATTAGAGCGTGCCAGATTATTTATATAATTCTGCCAGATTGTATTCAGCAATTTGGGCTGAATTGCTTCCCCTTAAAATTCATGTTATAGCCATAACCCCAGTACATCAGAGTGTTACTGTATTTGAAGATAGAGCCTTTAACGAGGCAAACAAGGTAAAATAGGTGCACCCTATTCCAGTATTGCTAGTGTCTTTATAAGAAGAGGAGATTAGGACACACAAATGAGGAACACCAAAGAAAGACCATGAGAAGACACAGCAAGAGGTAGCTGACTAGAAGCCAAGGAAATAGACCTCAGGAAAAAGCAAACCCATTGCCAGTTTGATCTTGCACTCCAGAACTGTGAAACAATATATTTTTGTTGCATGGGTCACCAAGTCCATTGTTTTTTAATTATGTCAACCCCAATAAACTGATACAACTGAAGAATAGTATTTTGCCACAATTTGGTTTCTCCAGACAAGTAAAAGGGAATCAACAACATTGATCCACTTTAATCAAGTGTTCTAGAACCTACTATGATGAGCAATGTCCATTTTTATGGATGTCCACAATGTTTTTGGTCATGAGTGATCACATATATGAAGCCGTGTCCCTGGCTTTGGGGTTCTTTCCAAACCAAATAAAATCCAAAGCCACATTGAGTTTCAGTCTCATCTGGATTTTCTATTCTTTTTGTTTTTAAAGATGGACAAGGAAGGAAGGAAGTTGCTTTCTGCTCTTCCAACAAGTAATTTCAGATTTTGAAGTGTAGCCAATGGGGTACCACACTCCTTATCTCTCATTATCAGTGTCTTCTTGTAACCCTTGACAGGCTGCCTAGATTGCTCTCCTGGAAATTACAAGGAGACAGAAGCAATGGAAAATCTGCTCAGGGTGATAAGTCCAGGAAATAGAGGCAGCCAGTAGAACACATTCCATGAGAACAGCAGTCAAATGCAGTCCTTTTGGATTCCAAGATGTTATGACCTGGTCAGACATTTGATTCCCATCATATATTAATATGTGCATGCACACACACACATACACACACCTCATGGGGACATTCATATGTATTTTCAGTGTAAAAGGGGAGCTTAACATGGATAGTTTGGGAAACAAAATAGAGGGCATTTGGAAAAACGATGGAGACTTGTTGTGGCAAGAGATCTCTGATCCAAACTTATGCAAGTGCAAGGGTCTCCCCTAAACTAAAATATTATCCCTTCCCCCTATAGATAAAAAACACATAGTTTTCAAGACTTGGGGGTAAAGAAATGAGGCTACTGGAGAATGAATGAGACTATACATTAAAGGCAAAGGGGAACTCTTAAAACCAAACATTTTTCTAAATTTTATAAACCTTCCTCAAACTCCCTTAGCAAATTGTACTCCTCCTTAAACAGTCTCCTCATGGATGCTAATTAGTTAATTGAATTTCATTACCTAATCCTTGAGACACAGTCCAGCTTACATTTGTTCAATAATTCTAAGGAGCATTACTGATTATAGATTAGACAGACAGACAGACAGATGCATGTACTAGTGGTATGTATATGGACACATACTCATCCAGGGTTATATTTTTCCAAGTTATCAGGAGGTGTTTTCCATCCCTGTTGCTGCTTGAAAAATGACATTAATCCTTTGTAGTAATTCCAGTATGGTTCCAGATAGGGTGAATCTTTTCTGATTGAGTGGAATATCACTCATGCATGCATGCATGCATGCATTCATTCATTCACTTGCCAGGGGAAGGAGTATAGGTCATGAAAAGGACCTAAATAATATCACTTTGCTCTCTCTGAGAAGGCAAAGGTATGCAAAGACTATCTTATCTTTGCTCTATCAATCTCAACTTACTCAACCCTAAAAAAGAAGAAAGAACAGAATTAAAAGGATCAGGTTCAGGATCTCTTGTAGGAAAAGTTCAGGATCTCTTGGTGGAAGGAGAATGAAATCAGTGACTTTAAAGGATTTATAGTCTACAACAGGGCCCATCAGTGTAACTTCGAGATAGAAGATGGCTTCATTTATTGAAAAGAAAAATCACCCTTTGTGAAAACTGCCCTTTTAGAAAAATGCCATGGAAATACAAGTATACTTACTCTGGTTACTGAGCATAATAAAGGACAGTGTTGCCAAAGCAGAGATGCCATATTTTTTGCCCCCTTCTGTTCTTCATGACCCCAATTTAAAAACAGAAAAACCACCCACAAAAGTTGAACTGGGTCAAGGTCAGAAATATGTAACATGAATGTCTTTGGGGTATATTTTTTAGTGCAGATGGGAGGAATGGGGGTTAAGTATGAGCAAGAATTCAATGAAGAGACGTATAAATAATATCCCTAGTACTATTGCTTAATAATGGTCTTTCAAGAACTGAGGTGTATTTGTTCAAACATTTCCAAATTCTAGGGGAGAAAGACACTACATAAATTCTTGTCTGATCAGGTACTGGTCTGCTGTGCCATTATTATTTTGATGAGCCTCGACTTTGACAGAGAGGCGATGGTAGGGTCCCTGCGAGAGCATGGCTTCTCAGTATCACTTCAATGCTCTTCACAGCTGAGCATAAAACAATGTACCCCACTTAACACAATAAACATTGGGGACTCACAGCCTTACAAGTTCCTCTGAGTGAACCCGGTGTCTCTAGATAAGAGATCAAAAGTAGATGGTGTGTTTTCATTTTCTTGGTGTATGTTTTAAAATCAGACTCTGTGAAGCAAAAGTGCCTTCTAGATTTTTGAACAAGAGAAAAGTGAACATAGCTGTGTTCCAAACCCCATTTTCTTTTTTTATTTTAATCTCATACTCATGAGAAACACACAGATGAACTGTGTATTTGACTCTCACATTCTCAATTCTCCAAAATCATGACATGGAGATGGGTAAAGCAGGAAATTTAATTTCACTCTCTATGTAGTCTTCATGATGCTTCTTTGGGTGATATTTGGTTCTATTTTACAGAAAGTGACTAGGACAGAAGGGTGGAATGGAGTGAACCTTAAAGGAATGGGGTTCCTCTTCCAATATATAATGCACCTTCTCAAATCCCCAGGTACCAACCAGGGCATAGATAGTGCCTGAAAGAACATTCTTGAATATAAATTGAGCTATTCTTCTTGTCTTCCATTAACTCAGCTAGCCACCTCTTGTCCTTTTGAGGCCTCTGCCCTTTTCCTCCTATTACATTTTTAATAGAAGCATCACAGCAGGGAAAATTCACAGAAGGGGAGAAGAGTTCCTTTGAAAAGTTTGCAAGTCACTTGAGACAATCATTAAGTAGGTACCCTGACTTCAGCCACTGGCTTGGGGAACCAGATACCCCAATCTATATCATGGTGTCCCCAGGCGATTCCAAGGTACAGATATGTTGGAAAGGGAGATGCTCTGAATTAGCTTCAGAATTTCCAAGGCAAGAACACCATAACTAGTGAAAAAAAATCCAGTAAGTCGTTTGGAGTTTTTCCTTGCAACTACTGACAAGCGTGAGTGCCCGTCATATTTTTCAGTTGGACTGTCCTTTCGATTTGGAACCCAACTGAATTTTGGCCTGCATCTCAGAAGAGAAACCGGTCCTGCTGTGGGACCCAGAACCCTGAGAGATGATAAGCACTTTGCAATCTTGAGTGCTTATCTCCTCCTGTATCTGGCCTTCTTGCGTTTACAAAGTAAATCGGGAAATCTCACCACAACAGACTTTCCTGTGAGGAGGCTGGCATTTCCTGCCTGCCCCACTGGGGCTGGGAATGGAGGGAACACATGTCAAGTGCTGCTCAGGCCCCGTTATGTCAGCCCCATCGCAGCTGCAGGGGGCTGGACAATGGGCACCCACCAAGATAACAAGGGTGTGAGTCAGAGCTAAGGGGGTTGCTATTTTCCAGATGCCCTTTTCATACAATTTGACACAAAAAATAAGAAAAAACCCACAGTGACTTATTTGAATACACAGATGCACATACACACATTTAACATAAAATTCTGATACCCTGTTGCTCCAGGGTATACATTAATTGAAACTGATGGCTTTTGGAGAAACTGCCATTAGATGGGTTATATGAATCTTGGGTCACCTCTTAATGCCCTGGAGAAACATTTATATAAATGCTATATCTAGCATTTTATTTTATTTTTTTAATAAAGATTTATTTATTTATGCATACAAGAGCTGGGGTGTAGGCCAGAGATGCGGGAGGTGAGAGGATTCACCAGAGACAGAGTGGGGAGCAAAACAGGAAGATCTACTGAAATACTCTGCTGAAGGGAGCAGTGGGTAAGACAGGAGAGGTCTGCTGCACCATGTGGGTTAGTTCCCTGGTGAGGGACCGAACTCCTGCTGCAGTGACTGCCTATAGCATCATAGTGCTGAGACTTAACCCTCTGCACCACCAGGGAGGCCTTGGTCTAGCATTTTAAAAATTTTGTAAACAATACTTTGGGAGAGGACTGCTCCTCCCCACCTCTTACATTATCTTTAGGGTAAGTTTTACACCAGTTTCAATACATGTGCTATTGAAAAGGTCATCTGAGCCGATAAAAGGCTTCAGTATTACTTCTGTCGAGGAAAGGTACAAATGTATTCAGCGAACCTGAACTTGTTCCGCTATTATGACATATGATGTATACGTAGCATTTAGGATTATATGGGATTGGAAAGGACCTCAGAGCAATTCCTACTCAATTTTCCAGAATAAGAGTCAGAATCTCAAACAGAAATTATTTCTCTTTTTAAGCTGGCAACATTTAAATATGCTATTAGGGGACATGGTGATTGTGTCACCATCTTTTATATGGTGAAAATTTAGTCACATGTAAGACACTTGAGTCTCTTAAACTCATCATTTTTGCAATATCTAAGTAATATATTTTAGAAATTACTTAGACTGTTAATGTAAGTCACTTATCAAATTTCAGAGTGAGCCACAGATTTGACTAGAACCCAAGTCTTTTAACTTGGAATCTCAGAGTTCCTTGTTGAGTTTCTATCACCATGTCCCATGAAAGAGATTAATTTCCCATCTCCTTAAGGTGGTGATAGGGTCGCTCACTCATGATTACAGTCCACTCATAGCCCCTCCTCTCTCTCTACTCATGAAACATCCATTGTTACCTTCTATTGTCCTTCCTTTTATTCCAGGAGGAAGAGTTGTAAAGATCGCAGAGACCGTTCATTCATACACACCCTTCACTGGGCTTTTCCTGATGTCACCCTATAATAAAACCATGATACAATTATGAAAACTTAGCAGGAACACAAGACTATTAGTAAAACTACAGATTATTTATACTTCTTTGGTTTTTCTGGGATGCCTGCATTTTGTTCTAGGGTCCAGGATCCTACGATACTGCACTAAAGTGTTAGGTCTTCTTAGTCTCCTTCTGTCTGTAGCAGTACCTCAGTCTTCTCTTCTTTTTCCTGACCCTGACATTTTTGAAGTGCATTGGTTAAGCAGTAAGTAGAATATCTCTGCTTTGGGTTTTTGAAGTCTTCTCATGATTATTTTCAGGTTATGTGTTTTGGTGAAGAATACCATAGAAGTGTTGTGCTTTTTGCAGTACAGCATTTCAGAAGGTGGGTGATACTGGTCTGTCTTATTGGTGATATTGACCTTGAGTACTTGATCAAGTTGCTACTGGCCAGGGTACTACTCCTTCATAAAAATTCTGTTTTTCCATTTGCAATTAGCAAGTATTTGTGTGTGTGTGTGTGTGTGGGATACTTTGAGGCTATGTAAATATGCTGTCTATCCTTATTCTTTTGAATACTAATTTCAGCATTCATTGGTGGAATTCACCTTGAACAATAATTACTGTAGTGTTCTGATGGTGATTTCATTCATTCTTTCTAAATGTTACATGGAATTCTTTTATATGAAAGAGTTGTTCCTTTTTCCTTCCTCCTTCCGTGCCTCCCTCTTACCTCCCTCCCATCTTTCCTTTCTTCCATCACTATGGACTCTTGGCTATTTATCTTATTCTTTGGATTGTAACCCATTAATATAATTTATTTTGTTGCTCACTTTGAATCACTTGGGCATTTGCAGCTTTTCCAGATTGATTCCTGCATCCTTTTGACAACTGATGTGTTCTTTCTGAATTTTTTTCTTTTAGCATCTGCTTACTTTCTGATACGACCTGATATTCCAGTATTATCTTGTATTTTTCCCAGAATCAATTGCTTCTCCAAGGATCCCCTGGTTCCTCATACCGGAGAATGGTAGTAGAAACCAAGATTTGGGAATTAGTTGCATTCCTCACTACTAGATGTTACTGCTTCGAAGCCCTCTAAACACACAGAACAAGGAAATTTATTTCTCAATGCTTACCTATTCATCTGTATCTATATTTCTTTCTGTAGCTCTCTATCTGTGTCTTAGTCAGAGCTTCCATAATAAAATACCACAGGTCGGGTGGATTAAACATCAGAAATGTATTTCTCAGCATTCTGGTAGCTGGAAATGTGGGATTAAGTCTTGTGTAGATTGGCTTCTTTCTGACTCCTCTCTTCTTGACTTGTAGATGGTTATCTTCTTGCTATTGTCCCCAAATGGACTTTTCTCTGTGAGTGTCTCTCTCTTTTCTTGAAAGGACACCAGGCACATTTGATAAGAGTACCACCCTTATAACATCATTTAAACTCAATTGCCTTCTTAAAGGCCCCTTCGTCAAATATAATCACTCTGGGTTAGGGCTTCAATATATACAGTCCAAATATGTATTTAAAAATCAGTTAATAATGCTTCTTCAGATCCAAACAAGCACCACAGTGTTTATTGCTGCATTTCCCCTTTACTTATTTGTAATTTCATTCAATGATAAGTCTGGCACTTTTATCTCTCATATATTTATTTGTTCCACTATAGTATACCTTAAAGCCATTTCAGAACTGCTAATCCATACCTTTGGGACAAACAAATTCACTCAACTAAAGTACAGGTTTTGCTCAAGTTTCTTTCTCGTTTTAGCCTTACAGAATCTATTATCTAAAGCTACCTAGTTCTTCTTTCTTCCTTAGTCTTATGTGGTTATAGCATTCATTTGTTGTAATATAGTTAGATTTAATTGTACTAGTCTGCATTCTATCTTGAGTTCTGCTGAAATTGGGGTTGAGTTTTAAAATTTACACACAATAAAATTCACTCTCTGTGGTGTACAATTCTATGCAATTCTAAAGTATATCATCATCATAGTACTAGATAAGAATTCCATCATTTCCAAAATTTGTGTTCCCTTTTCTCCTTCCCTCTTCCCTATGACAACTATAAGGATTTGTATTCTGTCCTCAAAGTTTTCTGTGTTTCACAATGTCACGTAGCTGAAATTATTCCATATGTTGCCATTGGGTCTAGTTTCTTTTATTTGGTAAAATGTATTTAAGATACATTCATGTTGTATGAATTAATAGCATATTCTTTTTCATCGCCGAGTAATATTTCATTGCTAACTAATAGTTTATTGTACAGTTGTACCATATTTTATTTATCCATTTACCCACTGGTGGACATCTAGGCTATTTCCAATTTTTAGTGAATATAAATGAAGTTATAGATATTTGTATATTGGATTTGGGTAATATGCAAATTTTCAGTTTGCTTAGGTAAATACCTAAGAGTGGAAAGTCTGGATTTTATGGCAAGTGAAACTTTCTGAGAAACTACCAACCATTTTCTGATGTGACTGTATCATTTTGTATTTTTAGATCTAGCAGATCTAAAGATCCACTTACTATAATTACTTAGAAGCATTTGGTTTAATTTTCATTTTCCTAATGACTGATGACATTAACCAACTTTTCTTGTATGTGCGTATGTCTATATAATCTTTGGTGAAGTGATTCTTCAGATTTTATTTTTTTGTCCAGTAATTTGTTTTTTTAAACTGTTGAGAATTCTTCACATAATCTGGCAGCACATCCTTTATCAGATTTATGTTTGCAAATACTTTCTTCCACTTTGTGTCCTGTCTTTTGGTTCTCTTAATAATGTTTTTCTCTGAGCAAAAGCTTTAGGTTTTGATAAAGTCCAACTTAAATGTATTTTTTGTGAATCTTGCTTTTTTTACTATGTCTAAAAGTTCTTTTTCATATGCAGAATATGCAGATCTTATTAGGTGTTCTTCTAGACACTTGATATTTTTTAATTTTACATTTAAGTCCTGATTTATTTTTAATTAATTTTTGCATAAAGCATGAGGTATGTGTAGTGGTTCAGTATTTAATCATTTAGTTTATTTTGCACATACACACCTAATGGTTCCAGCACTGTTTGTTGAAAAATCTATCTTTTCTTCTATCTTTTCTTTGAATTGCTTCTGTCTCTGTGTCAAAAATCAACTGGCCATATTTGTGTGGGTCTATTTGTGAGTTCTCCATTCTATTCCATTGACCTGTATGCCTGGCGTTTTCCAAATATTGCAACATCTTGATTACAGTTGATTTACAGTAAGTCTTGAAATCATAGTATGAAAGCATAGTGTGAGTCCTGTGACTTTGTTCTTTTGCAAGTTTGTTTTGGCTCTTCTAGTACCTCTGTCTTTCCATTTAAATTTTTAGACTCCCTTGGTTGATATCTTGAAAAACTTATTGGAGTTGTGATTGGTATTGTAGTCAATCTAGAAGAACTGAGGGAAATGATTATCTCGATAGTATTGAGAAATATACACATTTAAGTGCCTCTCTTCAAGAATTTACACATACACATACAACACTGCTATTGTTGCATTGAACAGTATTGCTTTTGTTCAACTTTGTCACTAGTGACGAAGATGAGCCACAAATATCAATATTTATAAATGGCTCAATCCTGAGATAAAAGTATAAACATAACTTTACCCTGTATTCTTAAGAGATTTAGGGTAATTAGTCTCCAAAGTGAAATGTAAGCAGTCACTTAATTTTGTACGTACACAAAAACTTGTTTTTGCCTATGCTTGGATTATAACCATAATTAAAAATAACCTCTCTCTTTTTTTTCCAATGGAAAATTCCTTGAAAGGGAAGATATGTATAAATTTGAGCAAATATTAAGCATAAATTTATATATCAAATTTGATTGTCTATTAGTGCCACGAAGAATAAGCCTATGATTACTATTAAACTACCATCACTAATAACACAGGCAACTGTGATCGTTACTGTACTAGGGCAAAGAGACTTAGATTTGAGTAGTGTCTTTGCTACATATTGCCTGCCTGTACGACCTCGACTACTTAAGTTAGTTAATTTTCCTAAGTCTCAGTTTCCTCCTCATTAAATTAAGGCTACAAACAGCAAAAGGGCCAATGTCTCAAAGGATTCTAACACAGATTAAATTATTTTATGTATTAAAGCACTTAGCACAGTACCTGGAACTCACATCTCAATAAATACTAACTATATTAATAACAGCCATTTATCTTTAAAATTTCACATTTTTTTGGTTTTAATTGATGAAATTTAGTGACACAATACAGAACTCAGCAGCAACAAATTGCCAACGTGTACCTATTCTGAAATGAAGGAAAAACTTATAATAAAAAGCTAAATAAAAAGCTATCACTAAATTATTTCTATTGAAATCACTCTACAGATAAGGGGTATAACCTTAAAATATCATCTACCCCAAAAAAGTGAAGATGCTAGTGACTGAATGCTGACTAAATTTTTTAAAAATCCTAATACATATTTTTTTCTGACTGATTTTTAAGAAGAGCTAGACAGCATGATAAACTACTAGCATTCTTGAACTGATTATCAATGTAAGAAAAGCTCCCTTCAGTTTATAAACACAAATACGAACACACACAGATTGAAAAGTGACTTTTGGCTTTAAGACTTCATCTAGTTCAGTTTATAAACAATCCTGCTTACATGCTTTCAAAAGTCCTTTCCTAGCTCATTACTCTTGCATGATTATAAGAAAAGCTGCTTCTGTTGAGCCCCAAATTCTTGCCATTTAGGTGGAAGAGGTCATCTTTCACCCACACGTGCAAGGTTTGATCAAAGGCAGCAGCACGAGCTTTAGAAAAGAAACTTCGAATGGAAGGTGTTGACCGAAGGGTCCCCAGCCCCGGTCAGCAGATCGTGCTCAGAATTGGTGACTACTGAGGACACAGGAGAGCGATTTGTATTCAGGTTATTTCGTTTGGTTAGAAGCATGACTGTGACCACCCCTCTTGACACCCGACTCCGAATTTTGAGCATTATTTGACTCTCTTGAGTGCATTTGCAGGAAGCACAGGATTGCCCATCAAAGGTGGCTGGACAGCCCTCCCTGGTGGGGATGCAGACACAGGTTCACAAGTTCAGGAACGGCAATGGGCCCAATGAGTCCTAGAGGATTTGTTCAGGTGCAAACCCGGCTGGGGGCTTTGGGGCCTGGAAGAGCTGAAGCACCCTAGCTCTCCATGGTGGGCGAGTTTAAGCCTCCCTTCTCCGATTCCATTTCCTGCCTCTAACTGCCACAGCTTGATCGTTGAGACTTAGCCACCCGTGACAGCTGAGGGAAATAGAGGGAAAACTGAGCTCTGCGTTCATCTCCTCTGCTGGCACAAGGGGCAGGCGAGATAACTGAACCCCAGCCAGAGCCCGTCACTCACTGTCACCCTCTGTTTCAGAACCATTCTGTGAGGATCCTGGGAGAGAGATCCTGAGAGCTTGCAAGGGAGCTTGTTTTGCATTTAGTTTCTTCTTCTTCTTCTTCTTTTTTTTTTTTTTTTGAGCACAGGAATGAGGATTTCTGTGATGGAGAAAGAAAAAAAGTAACGTACAATAAAAGGGCAAGTTTTTCTTCGAGAGAGAGAGAGTCAACATGAAGTGAGGACAGGGCATGAAGAAGCAAGCGTGATGAGGGGTTGTTCTGTGTAAATGTACTTCTCTGCTCTTCTGTCCCTGGGAACTTAAGTGCATCGTTCTCTCTTTCTTACCCCAACCTGGCCTCTGTTTTCTAGGCTTTTAAGTGGGGATACTATCCACTGTTGAAAATGAGGTGAGGATAGCCATGGGTAACAGAGGTCCTAAAAAAATTGCAAGTCTGTGTGCCGAGAACCAAACCTTAAAAGTCGATGCTAAAAATTCACTGATAGCTAAAAATACCCTGTTGACACAGCCCTGTCTGCACCCTCTGATTTTTCATTTTACGTGCAAAAATTTATGTTTTCCCATTTTCCTTGGCTAGGGTTCTGTTATTTGAAGGTAAGGTGTGGGAAGTCCTTCAGAGGTTCAATGGGAGACAGGGAATCGGATATAGTTTTTCTCTCTGGAAGGAACTTTCATGGAGATTTGAAAAAAAATGTTTAGGCTCCGCTTGCTACTGTAACCTCTAGTCTTCTGCCAAATGGCCATACAACAAAGAAAGCCTCCTTTTCAAGTTCCTGGTTAATAAAACAACACCACGCAAGACAAATAAACAGAAACAGAAGGCTAGAGTTCGCAAAACTTCACGAGCACATGTGTGCAGGGAGGGAGGAGGCCTGTGAGCTGAACGGCCAGCGGTGTCTCTGCCTGCCCCACAGCCCCTGGCTCACAGACCAGAGCCTAAGACCTCGGCCTGGCCCGGCTATGCAATGCTCCAAAGGAAGGCAAGGCCTGGCAAAAATCTCACCAGCAAGCTCTTTTGGGCCCCTTCCCTCCTGCAAGACTTTGGGGTTTTTGCTCATGGAGATTTCAGTTGCCTACGAGTTTCTGGAGATTATGGTTCCAGACTGCCTGGATAGATTGCTCTTACCTTAGTGCTAGAAAGACTGGATGCGGCTGCAAGGGTCGTGGCGGCAAGTCGTTTGGGAGAGTCTGGGTAAAAGATGGTGGACAGCAGACTTATTTACCCATAAGGTCAGCTTTCTCAGGCTTCTGTTCTTTCCTCCTAATGACTCGTTTCTTAGTACTCCCCTGTGAGTGTGGTGAGGCCGTGGGCAGGGTTGTGTTGAATGAAGGGGAGGTGGAGACGGCCCTATTGCTGGTTACATGCACTGTGACAGGCTGGTATCCTGTGGGGACCTGGGAGGTTCTCATTGATCTTCCGCTGCCCCTGCCCACTGCAGGGTGAGCTCTGGCCACTTTCAGAAAACTTCACTCATCCAACCCATGCTTCCGTCTCCTCCCAACTGGAAGAATGCTCTCTCACCCCACCTTCCACTGGATTCCTGCACCTTCCAACATGACACAGAAGAATAGTGACTTTCACCACAGAATTGAACACAAACCCCAAATCCACCAGGAAAGCATTTCGCAGTAATTGTTTTCCCTAGGCTTGCAGGCCAGGGTTTTCTCAGCTCTTCATCTTTGTCCTCAGGGGATGTCTTCAGACCATTACAAGGCAGAATCTGCAGATCAGCTGCTGCTAGAACCTGCAAACAAAGAGCAAACCCCATACTTGAAGAACTGCTAAGGATTTATGATGTTTCAGAGGAGAAACTTCATAAAAAGCTGACGAGCCAACTTCTCTGCAATGTGTTAAATAACAAAAGGAGGGTGTAGAGTTCTTTTCCATTATTTGGAGCAAATTTAATGACAGAAAGGACTATGAAGCAGTTGGTGGGGTGTCTGAGACTTTAAAAATCAACCACAGGAAATTTTCATATTTTTTGAGGATTCCACACATTCAGCGTCTCTTCATTCAAACTCATTGCTTCTCCTGTTTTTGATATCTCCCGGAGATCTTCGGGGGGTCTATGAATCCCTCAGTTCTTTCAGACTCCCCTCAAATTTTACTTCCTTGCTGAGGGTTTTATTAGATTCACCAATAACTCTGTGATGGATGGTCATCACACAGAAAGTAGGAGCTGAATGATGTCCCCACCAGGAAGCTTAAGTCTAAAACATGATAAAGAGTTTGGTGCTGTCCACCTGGTTTCCTGAGAAAATCTTGACTAAGTGCCTCTTCTGAGCTTCTCTGAGATGGCTGACCCTCCCTCAGCTCAGGAATGGGCTATGAGCTGACTGTGTAAAGCAGGGCAATTTCAGCTTTCTTGACCATCTTTGGTTCAGAAGCGGTCATGGGTCCTTATTCCACTGGAGGCAACGATTGCAGAGGCTTCTGGAAAGTCTTTCCCACTTTTTTTTTTTAAAGATTTATTTATTTATGCATACCAGCTGGGGTTAGGCCAGAGGTGTGGGGGTGTGTGTGTGAAAGGATTCACTAGAGACAGAGTTGGGAGCAGAACAGGCAGATCTACTGAAATACATTGTTAAGGGGAGCAGTGGGTGAGACAGGAAAGGTCTGCTGCGCCATGTGGGAATCTCCCTGGCCAGGGGTTGAACTTGTGCTGCAGTGGCTCTGGATAGCTTCAGAGTGTTGCGACTTAACCCATTGATCCACCAGGGAAGCCCAGTCTTTCCCACTTTTAAGAAGAGCAGTAAATAGCCATGTTCTCTCTCTCTGCCTCAGTGAGATTGGTGGCCTACCATGAGGGAAACTGCCCAGCGGATGGTAGCTGGAGAATCTCTGGGAATCGTTGTCAGAGGCCTGACTGCCTGTTCTTGAAAACTGTCCAGGCTCCGGGCCTCCAGTTAAACGAGTGAATGGAATTCTTTATTGTTTAAGCTACTCAAGTTGGTCAAAAATCATCCTAATCTAGAGGTTTAGACTCCAGCATGATTGGGAGTGGGCCTGGTGAAAGAGAACTCGGGAGAATCCGAGGATGAAGCTTGGAACCTTAGAACCGTGTGCTTCTTGTAAGTCTAGGAACTTCATTCCTGTGTTAAAGGGTGTGTAATGACCTGCGTGTGCATGTCATAAGGCTGAGGGAAGACCAGCTAAGTCAGTGCTTCAAGACAAGTGTAAAATGTTATTACCAACATTTGTTGGTTCAAGCCATTATTCTATTATAATGAAAATAAAGGTGGTTCTTTTGATCAAGAGATGACTGTTTCATTGGTCCCTATGCTAATTGCTTTCCCGACTGTTCAATTCACCTACATTGCAATCCTATGTACTGTTATATCCCCATTTTGCAGGTGAAGGGAATGCAGTAGAAAAATTCAAACTTTTTTTTCAGCATTATGCAACTGGTAAGTGGGGGAGCTTACTAATGAGTATTTGAGGAAGAGGAGAATTGCCCAAACATGTTCAAGAAATTATCAATGCTGCAAAAATTGCTGCCCATCCCAAATCCTGTGTTAGACTTGTTTCCATTTTCAGTGTCCTCGTTTTCATTTTTACCACTCATTCTATTATTATCTAGCTTCCTCTTATTGAGCGCTAACTCATTAAGCTAACACAGATTTCCTCATTACGCTTAACTGCTGAACCCATTTACTGCACTGGGAAAAGAAATAGTCTGTACAGGAAGTTGATTTATACCACACCTCTAAAAGTGTCTGTGTGTGTGTGCGTACACGCATGCCTGTGTTTCGGTGTATAAATGAAACTAGTGGATGCTTCAAATATTTTAAGGCTGCTGAAAAAATGCATTTATTGAGATGGTGTCTGAGATGATGGCTTGCTGGTCACCAATTATAGCTGTCAGTGATCTAAGGTTTTGTCCTGGAATGCTGAAGGTAAGTTCAGATTCAGGGTGATAAGGGAGAGGGTACTCTGTACTATACTATCTAGATCCATACTTCTCCAGCGGAGAGAGTTGTGCCTCTCACCCCTTCAAGGGACTATTGGCAATAGCTAGAGTCATGTTGATTGTCACAACAAGGAGGAGATGGTGGTTTGTTATTGACTTCTAGTGGGTAGAATGCAGGGATGCAGCAGAGCATCTTACAACGCAGAGGAAAACCCCCCACAACAAGGAATTATCTGGCCTCAAGTGACAATAGTGCTGAGATTGAGACCATGGTCTAGACTTACTGAAGGATCAGTGCTGAGTTTTTCATTCTATGCCATTGCTGCTTGGTTGGGAAACAGACAACCCATCATGTTTTAGGGGGTCTACATGAGGGCCCTGGAATGTCTACACATTCACATCTATGCTGAGGCTCAGCAACGTCTTGGAGTCTGGCTGGAGTTCCTTCTGCTGGAGGAGACACAAGTCTTTTGCAAGAAACTGATGGTGGAAGGCAGTTACCTGAAAGAGCTGAGACTCTGATGTGCATTCCTTGATCAGCATGGTGGTCGTCAGGCATCCTGCTTCTTCAGGGGTCCTTTGTATGGTTAGCTGCTGGTGACACCACACTGTCTCCATGGGGACTCCACCCTCCCCTTCTTATCCCCCTGGTGTTACTTCTATTGTCTTAGCCCCCAAATCTGTTTTTTTTTTTTCAGGTCCTGACCAGAGCATCTTTGCTCCCCTCCTGCCAACCCGGTGACCATCACCACTCTCTTTAAGGTAGAGAGGGATCAAGTCCTTCTCCTTCCTGTTTTCTCGTCTTTGCTCTGGCATATGCATTATAATCCTCACACACCTCAGACCTTCCCTTTTGATTCCCAGGGGCTTAGGTTAGAACTTCAGTGAGGAGTAAATGCTAGCATTTCTTCCCTTTTCATCCTCTTGCTATACAAGTCAAGATTTTCTTTACAACCATGTGATTGCCTCCTAACAATGAGGAGAGAATTAGGACATACAACAAAGAAAGAAAAAAAAAACCACAAAGATGACTATGTCAAGATTTTATTTCACTACATCAGAGATTTCATAAGTTCTCCCCCCCCCCACCGACCCCAAACATACACTTTGGATTTAGGAAGGAGGTAGTGGTGGTAAAGGATAGTTTTATGGGTTTAGCCAGATGTTAGGGACATCTGGTGACTGGATGTTCGTTTTTTAAGCATTTCTGAATATATGCTTAGAGAATGGGAATCGGGAGTTGGGGGGCTGCTCTGGCCAGTTGAGTAGACTGCAAGGACTTTGAGAGTAGAGTAGGGGCAGGAGTAGAAGTATTTTCAGCAGAAAGTCACTTTTTCCTCTCTGTGCCTGCATTTCTTTATCTGAAGGTGAGATACAGCCTATCCCTGATGCAGCACCCATGACTCCAGCTGAAATTCACAGAATTTATTATGTGACAGACATTGTACTAGACTCTTGCCATGTGTGTTCTTATTTCTCTTCAGTTCTCATATGCTACAATATGTGATGCTCCTAACTCTTCTAGAATTGATGTCATTTTCCCCCTCCACTATTGGTTCTCACATTTAGACCTCTTACTGTGACTAATCCCAGTATAATATTTTCAGTTCATTTGTTTTCCATGTGGTGTTAATGGATTGTCTTAAGTTATCTACATTCTTTCGTCCAACTTTCAGGTAGAAGTTGCTAGGTTATTAGTGTTGATTGTGACTGTGAAAGTCTTGATGTGAAATGAGCTTTCTCATCCCAAAGTCAAGCTTTGGGACCTTTGTTTTGTAAAATCTGGCTCCAACTAGGTGAATCAGTTCTTTTCTTTAAAGAAAGGACTAGATTTTCAGGGGGTAGTGCCTCCTGGAATTCAGTCTTTGCTCCCACAAAGGTGCCTGATGAAATAGGAGGTTGTTTTTGGTGCTCAGATTCATACTTCAGAAAAGGAAATGCTTCTCTGGGGCTACACTGAGTGTGTGGATTTGATGGATGATGGAAGGCTGTGAACAGAATTCCACCTCTTCTCAAATGCTGTGGTCAACAGCTTTCGACTGTTCTCGCAGTGAACTACAGTGGCTCTGAAAGGGAAATTCTCAAGGGGAAGACAGAGGTCATCAGTAGCAGTGGGGAGAAGGTTCAGAGGCAAATAGAAAAGAAAGATGGATAAAGGAAACAAGACATCCAGAGAGACCTCTAGGAAAAGAGTAGTGGGTTGAATATTAGTAGAAGGAGAAAAATCTAAGAGGTTCAGAAGGTAGGAAAAAACCTTGACTTGGGAGCAAGATGCTAGTGGGCTAATAGTGGCCTTATTAAGCCTAATAGGGCCTAATAAGAATCTGGGAGATTCAGACTGAGAATAATATCTGGTAAGTGGTCCAGATCATGCTGACTTTCTGACAACACCCCCACATCCCCACTGCTGTGGCTGCAGAGGAACAACTGGGGGGCACTCAGGGTGAACTCTAGCATGATGGGCTGTGTAAAAGCTGGGTTGTTGGTGATACAAATGAGCAGTCTGTTCCCTGAGGGCCATCCTGACCTACACACTCCAAGAGGATCTGTCCATTATTTGAAGACTAGAGCTTATCACAGCTTAGAGGATTTGCAAAGGATTTGACCACTGCATGGGGGTGAGTAGGCTTGTTCTCCCCAGATGGGCACCAGCAGGCCAAGGGGTCTTGTTTTCTTAAACTGGTGGGAAGGATTTGATTTGTCAGGAGAGTCCTTGGCTTCAGAGAGTAGGGAGGGGTATAGAGCAGGGTGATTAGAAATAAGATATACTATGGAAAATGGAATGTATTCTGGAAATTTCTCTGCTTGATGACATGTGTATACCTCCTTTGTTTTTAAGGAAGAAAGTTGATCTAAAAAAAAAAAGGTAATGTAGGAGGTTTGGGAAAAGTTTATAAAGCAACACTGAAGGCTGGAGAGACCCCAGATAATTCACATGTCATGTTTGGTGTATTTCTATAACCCTTGCATTCAGCACGAAACAGCTAGGGATACCATGAATGGACTGTTCAGGACTTCTCTCTTTTTGTCACATCCTATAAGGGAAAAGTTTCTTTTAAAATCTGGAAATCCTAAGAATAAAAAGAATAGTTTGCAAACAAATCCTTATAATAAACAAGGAAAGCAGAATGATTACCTTCTATGATATCAACTTTCACATACAGTTTAAATACACTTACAACTTTGCATCAACCAAGTACTTTCAACTCTATAAAGTTTCCATTATTTCGTTTAGCCAGAGAAATCTGCCAGCTAATATTTTACTCAGCCTGGAGAAATTTTAACTAGCCCTTTCCACATCTATCAAGTTCAAAGAGACATATAGTTCATGTATCAATATTGCACAATGCTTAGCTCTGGAAATGTGGATTGTAGTTTCAGTATTTATTAAAACTTCTCTCTTTGCTTATTGGCTAACGTCTGTCAGGCCCACGGGCATGTGCTTTGATTGCACGGTAGACTTCATTCACGTGTTCAGCCCAGAGGACTCGAGCATCTTTGTGTTCATGAAGATCATTTAAGATGAAAGGCCTGAAAACAAGGTAGACTTTAGACATGCAGCGTGTTTAATACAGGCCTTCTCTATATTGCTTATTTCTGGTACAGGGCATCAAAGAAAAAAAATGAAAAGTCGGCACTGTTCTCTTAAAAATAAGTCAAGGGCCCCCAACTCTTTAACAACACAGGAAATGTCAAATATTATATGGATATAAATAACTCAGTAAAACAGGGCTACAAGAACATCTGGCTTTGCACAGTTCCACGCACTCGACGGGCGCAAAGATATTTCAGTAATACTATCCAGTCCTTGGGTTGTGTGAGACTGTGGGGCACAGAAGGGAATTTGAGTGTCGAGTGAAAAATGTGCTTGTAAAAGGGTCTGAGTTGTTATCTGTCTAATCCGTCCTAATCTGTTCAGTCATTTGCTCTGGGGGCTCTTAAGAGGGAATACTGACCCCCTTTGGAAGGCAGTCTCTCAGACAGAGACCCCCCCGAGCCCCAGGGTTGAGGATGGAGGGCGGAAGGTTAACGACCCTCCAGACACAAGCTGGCCCAATGATAACTGGAGAGATCATTTTTAAAAGAGATATCTCAATTTTCAGAGAAACTTGCAGCTTTATTTCAGTTCTAACATTGTGGAAACAATCTGAAAGGGGAAATGGTAACATCCATCTCCTTTGTTCTTGCCAGTTTTACCTCCACCTGTTCTGATCCACTGTTTGGTTTCCCTCCTCTCGTGACTCTATCATGTTACTGGGTTTTCCTTTCCTTTTCAAAATCTCTCTTGCTTGGGTTTTGTGTAGGCTACTATTCGGTAATTTAGATGATTTGCTGTTCATTTCATTCACACACACACACACACAGAGAGAGAGAGAGGGGGGGGGGGGGAGAGAGAGAGAGAGTAATGCCCCAAAAACAAATATGCACTGAAATATTAGGAACTGTACAAGGCACATACATTTATAGCTGAAAGAGCAACTTCCACCACAAAGAAAGACAAAGCTAAATATAAATATGTCTTAGATCCTTCTGGGTCCATTCCCAAATAACTCTTTTACTTACTTATTCCACAAATATTGAGTAACTAGGATGAGTCTGGCACTACAGTAGTTTCCTTGCCTTCAAGGAGGCCACAGTCTAGGGAAGGCAGGATATACATAAAGTTACAACACAACACAGTGCATTGCAAACAGCGATAACTGGCTGAAGTAGCTCCACTTCCTAGCATTGGACAGGATGTAGAAGGGAAGCTGATTTCTCTCAGAATCACTTGGGAAAATGGTATTGAGTGAAAAGAAACCCATTTATTTGGCATATGGTTGATAAATGTGCATGATTATCTGGTTCTTAACAGTGGTTCCTGGAAATCCCAGCGTGCTATATTTTTTATGTCTTCAGTAACCTAATGTAATTATTCATTCATAAATTAAGCCAACTAAAGTGTATCAATAGGACATCTTCCTGGAGGGGAGATCTGTGGGAGTAACAATTCCTTGACTTCAAGGAGCTCAGTCAAGTGGAGGGAAGCCTTGTATACAGAAAATGACAATACAGTGTACTCTGTCAGGGATCCGGACTGGAGGTTAGAGGGGGATATGGGAAGATCGGTCAGAAGGCAAACCCCAAGGAGGATGGGTTGGCAATGATCTGATAGGTCACAGTAATTCTCACACTAAATATTTAGATGCTCAGTTGCATTTTTCATTCAAAATTATCCTGGTCGGTTACAAACCTTGTTGACAATATAATGAGATAATTTCCCAATTCCTTTTCACGGTGTTCTCTGTAGATTTGACTCAAGGAATGGCCAATCTGTCACCCTGAATTACAGACTCTGCCTAGACTGTGGGTTTGAAAACTTGGAAATTTGCCTTCTTAGGCTAATTTGTTGGTGGGTCCCCATCCCTGCACCTCTAGAATGTCCTCAGACGGACATTATAGGGCAACTCTTGCCAACCTGCTCTTCTGCTGGCTTCTTGCATTCCCTATCCTCTTTCTCTTCCTGTTCTATTACAGGTCTTTCATTTATTTATTTATTTATTTGTTTATTTATTATTTTTTATTTTTTTATTTTTTATTTGTGTCTTTTACATTACTGCATATTTCCCGTAGGTTTCCCACCACCAATTCACCCGTGAACCATCACCACAGTCCCCTGTGCTCCCCTCTCCCCCTGTTCTGAGCCCCAATCCTCCCCCATCTCTCACTGGTAGATGCTCTTGTATTTGGTTCCTCTATATTCCTGTTATAAGTGAGACCATTCGGTATTTTTCTTTTTCCTTCTGGCTTATTTCGCTGAGCATGATCCCCTCTAGTACATCAGACTAAAAAGCTTCTGCACAGCAAAAGACACAATAATCAGAACAAACAGACACCCTACTAATTGGGAGAAAATCTTTGCACACAATACAACTGATAAAGAACTGATAACTAAAATCTATAAGGAGCTCACACAGCTGAACAAAAACAAAGTCAACAATCCAGTCAAAAAATGGGCAGAAGAGCTATTACAGGTCTTTGACAGACAAACTGCCTTCAGACACCACTGAGATCCTGACGCAGGCCAGCACACATCAGGAAATTCAAACTGACAGAAACTCCTGCCTTCTGCTATTGCAAAAGTGAGTTGGTGTAGCAAGACGCCAACACAGAGCCATAGGCTGCAACCAAAGGTTCTTGACCCTCTCTGCAGAGAGGGGAGCGCCTGGGGGGCTGAAAGCTTTGGCAGGATTGAGATAAACACTCAGGTTAAGGCATTTTTCATCTGTTTAACCAGGTCTCATTATATTGTCAAACAAGACTGCAGTGCTCACAAGAAACAGCTATGGGATTCTTGTTGAGAGTTGGGACAAGAGGTAAGAATTAATTTTTTTCCACTGAGATTAATTTCCCTGATGCTGGGATGCCAGGCAACGTTTTCACTCGGATGGAAGTTGTGGGGGGGAGGGGCACAGGAGAGGAAAGGAGGTAAACACTTGGAGTCTTTGAAGAATAGTTTAATAGCATTTCTATTGCCCCTCCCCATAAGTCCCTGCCTGGGGAGAAAAGGGGGTTAAGGAAGAATCTTGCCCACTGTCTGTGCAGAGAACTGCCCTTTCTCAGCCACCTACAGAATATATCCCTAATTGTATATTTTCTTGCTATCTCATTCTATCAGTTGCCTTCTATTGACTCCAGCAAAATGCCAGTTTGTTTTTCTTTCTAAAAACATTTTTCTATTATTTTTTCTTGACGGAATGAAATTGTATAACAATTGCTTAGTCCTGATGATATTCAATAATTAGGTAAATTACCATACTACCCAGTCCTTAGTCCTAAATGCATAGGAATAGTAGCGATGCAAACGAAAATACTTCTTGACAATCTTATAAGGTGGTCTCCCTGAAATGGGACATCTGCATTTTAGAAGATCCAAAGCAAATATCTTGTAGGTTAATCCTTTTATTAACCACTAGCTTCTTTCATTATCCCACTTTAGATTTGCCTAGTACACTTTACACCTACAGTTTGTTTTTAATTATAAAGCTCTGTGATTCATCTTTAAAATATTTTAAGCTAGTCTTTCTTTATTCAGAAAATACTTATTGAGTTACTAGTGTGTGAGGGTGATAGCACTATCTTCTTCTGGAGTGAGATAGGAAAAAGACTTGTTAAACCTTCTCTGCTCTCCACACATTCAAGACTCCTGCTTTTCTCCCTGCCCTGTGGATGATCTCAGATACTACTTCACTGAGAAAATCAAAGTCACTAAGTGGGAACCATTTGCCTTCTTATCACCAATCTGCCTCCATGTTCCTTTTTTCTTCCTTCCTGTGACAGTGAAGGAGGATCTCTTAGGTCATATTTTACAGAGCAGGTAACATGTGGAATGACCCAGAGAACCGATTAATCTCTTGCACTTACGAAAAGGAAGCAACAGAATTTGAACTCAAGTCTCTTGATTTTTAGTGCCAATGCCCTTTTTGTCCTGTTTCCATTTTTTAAAAATGACTTTTTTAATTTAGAGTTTTAAGTTTACTTAAAGGAAGGGACAATGAGAGGAAAGGACAGAGATTTCCTGTCTGTTCCCACACATGCATGGCACCCCCTTTATCAGCAACATTCACCAAAATGGTAGGTTAAAAGAAAAATTTACTGAGGACAAACTTACATTGACACATCGTAATCACCCAAAGTCCATAGTCTGTCTGAGGCCATGCAGAGGATTTTGCCCTGACATTCCTCTGCGTTCTGACTATTCATCTCCCCCTCTCTCTGCCTTCTGGCAGCCATTGATCTTTTTATTGTCTTCATGCTGTTGCCTTTTCCAGAATGTCATATGGTTGGAATCATATATCATATTGCCTTTTCAGATTGGTTTCTTACACTTAGTAATATGCATTTAGGTTTCCTCCATGTCTTTTTTTCTGGCTTTATAACTCATTTCTTTTTAGTGTTAAAAAATATTCCGCTGTCTGAAGCACATTTATCCATTCACCTACTGAAAGACATCTTGGTTGCTTTCAAGCTTTGGATTGAATAGAATTAGAACAAAGCTCCTAAAAACACTATGCAGTTTTTGTGGACTTACCTTTCAACTCCTTCAGGTAAAGAGCAAGGAGATCATTACCCAATCACATGGTAGTTTTGTAAGAAACTATTTTCTGAAGTAGCTATACCATTTTGTATTCCCGCCAGCAATGGATGAGGGACCTATTGTTCTGCATCCTTTTCAGCAGTTAGTGTGGTTTGGTTCTATATTTTGGCCATTTTCATAGCTGTGTAGTAATATCTCATTGTTGTTTTATTTTGCATTTCCCTGGTGACTTTAGATGTGGAGCTTCTCTTCATATCTACTTGCCATCTACTGTAGATCTCCTACAAGGACACTTCTGTCAATGTCCTTGGCCCATATTTTAATCAGTTGTTTTCTTAAAATGTTGTGTATTTGGTTTATTTTCTAAGCATATTTTGAGTAACAGTTCTTTATCAGATATGTCTTTAGCAAATATTTTCTCCTAGTCTGGCTTGTTTTCTAATTAGCGTTGTCTTTCATTGAGCTGGTGATTTGACTCTCAGTAAGACCAACTTATCAGTTATATTTTTCATGCATTGTATCTTTGATGATGTATTTTTTTTTTAATATTTGTTTATGCATACAAGCAGGGGTGAAAGCCAAAGATGTGGGATTCACTAGAGACAGAGTGGGGAGCAAAACAGGCAGATGGACTGAAGTACACTGCTGAGGGGAGCAGCAGGTGAGACAGGAGAGGTCTGCTGCGCCATGTGGGAATCTCCCTGGCTGGGTATTGAACTGGTGCTGCAGTGGCTCTGGATAGCTTCATAGTGCTGTACTTAACCCATTGCGCCACCAGGGAGGCTCTGGTGATGTATCTTAAAAGGGACCACCCCACTCAAGATCATTTCAGATTTCTTTTATGTTATCTTCTATGAGTTTCATACATTTGCAGTTACATTTAATTTCATCAAGGGCATAAGGCCTTTGTCTAGATTCCTATCTTTTTTTTTGCATGCGGATGTCCAGCTGTCTCAGCACCATTTTGGAAAGGACTACCTTTTCCCTGTTGCATTGCCTTTGTTGTTTTGTCAAAGATAAGTTGACTATACTTATGTGTATATATTTCTGAGCTCTATTCTGTTCCAATAGTCTATTAATCTATTCATTTGTCAATACCACACGGTCTTAATGACTGTAGGTTCATAGTAAATCTTCAAGTCAGTCCAGATAGTCAGTCCTCTAGCTCCGTTCTTCTGAAATGTTGTGTTGGTTATTTTGGGTCTTTTGCCTCTCTACATAACCTTTAGAATCATTTTATTCATATGTATAAAATAACTTGCTGGGATTTTGATTGGGATTGTATTGCCTCTGTAGGTCAAGTTGGGAAAGACTGACATCTTGAAAATACTGAATCTTCCTCTCTGTGAATATGTCCTTATTTATGTACTTCTTTGACTTTTTATGTCAGAGTTTTGTTATTTTCCTCATCTAGATATTGTATACATTTTGTCAATTCATTTTTTAAAATTCTGTTAGTTTATACCTAAGATTTTGGGGGTTTTGGGTGCTAACATTAATGGTATTGTGTTTTTAATTTCAAATTCTACTTGCTTGTTGGTCTATAGGAAAGCAATTGACTTTTATGTACTAATCTTGTGTGTTGTTATCTTGCGATAATCTCTTAACAGTTCCAGGAGTTTTTTGACTCCAGCCTTTTAGATTTTCTACACAGACAATCATGTCATATGCAGAGACAGTTTTAGGTCTTCCTTCTCACTCCGTATATCTTTTTTTCCTGTTGCATTAGTGAGAACTTCAAATATGATGTTAAAAAGCAATAGTGAGAAGGGCCATCTTTGCCTTGTATGAAGGCCCTTCTTGCTGCATCTTAGTGCCCTTTTAAATTATGCACACAGGCATTTTACTTAAAAAATTTGTAGTGACATGTCTGTGACGCGTCCATTGCTCCTCGCCTATTTCCAATAGCCCTGAATTTTTGCTTGTTCATCCATAAGTTTCTGGGGAATCTGAGTGCACCTTCAGCACTGACTGTGGAGAAATTACCATCTCACATCACCCTTCAGTCACAAGGTTCAAGTAGACCTGAATCCTAAGCTGATCTAACAAAAGAGGCGCATGAGAAAATATAGTTTCTAAAAAAATATTTGAAGTGACAGCATTTTTATTAAATTAGGTTTATTTTCAAAGTTGCTGAGATTGAACTTAACATCTACTTAACTGTATTTGTGTATCTCTTGTAATTTCTTACAATCTCATGTTTTAAAATTTGTATTATATAAAATAGTTTTTAGAATTAGTTTTCATTAAACAGACATTTATTGAGCACTTACTGTATGCCAGTGACAAGTTCTGGAGACATTCAGTCAAAACCAACCCTGTGATAGTCTGGTGCAGGAAGTCAGATATCAGTCAGAAATCCACAGAGACAAATGCATTATTACACAGAGGTGCTTATGTTAAAGGAAAGGAGTTATGCAAGGCATTAGGATGGCACAGGATACTTCTAGACCTGCATAGACAGGAGGGAGGGGGCATAATGTGAAGAGGGGGTTCCATGCAGAGGTGATGTGTCAGTGGGTGAGGCAAAGATAAGAAGTTAGCTGGAGTATGGAGGGGGTGTGGGTATGGGGAAACCCTTCTCTGTAAAGGGAAAAGAATGGGGAAAGATTATGTTCAGGAAGTAGCTTGGCATTTGAGGAACTGGAAGGTGACCATAATTGGAATGCAGGGAGAGAGGACAGTGGGGCAGGGGGGTTGAGAGGGAAGGGGAGGGGAGGTTGAGAAGGGGTGATGCTGAGAGGGGATGGGACTGAAAGGGGTGAGGGAGGGGATTCTGAGAAGAGATTAGTGGGGTGAGGCTGAGGAGGTTGAGGAGAAGATCCCTCTGGATTTTCTTTTATTTTCTTTTGCGACAAATAGGAAGTCACCCAGAATTTTGTCGGGAGACTGAGATCTGTGGCCTGTAAGCTCTCATGGGATCAGGGTGGGTTTGGAGAGAGCAGCTGGGGGCTCCACAGCCTTCTAGACAGACTGGTAGCTCATTTGTGGTGGTGTTTGTGGATAAGGGGAAGTCTATGAAAAACTTCTGGAAATTTCTCTGAGAAGGGCAGCAAAGTTTCTGCTAACATGGCTCCAACTTTGTGCTGGTCTGAAAGCCAATACCATACTGTTCACACCAATTAAATCAGAATCGCAAGGAGTGACCTGACCACACACACGAGATAGTTTATGAAACTTCCAGCTGATCTAATACACAATCAAGCCCTACAGCCACCAGGTCAGCAGGAGAGGAGGGGCGGAAATACATATCAATGTGTTTCAAGCATTGAACATGCTTGATTGCTGATGGGAGTGGCCTTGGTGGGAGGGGATAGAGGGCACAATTAATTTGTCAAATACTAAACTGCAGTGGATTTTCAAAAAATAAAAAACAACTTTTCACTTACATTTCCCTAATTATTCAAAGTCAACAGTAAAGTTGTTTTTTGAAGCATTTCCTGGAGGAGATAATGCATGTAAACTTTTTATTTTTTCATGCACCCTTTTCCTGAAGTTTTAATCTAGAGGATGATGGCCAAATGGTCAGTTTTACACTTTCTTTCCTCCTTTAAAACTACTTCTGACGTTAGGGCCTCCCTGGTGGTGCAACGAGTTAGCGCAGCCCTGTGGAGCTGTTGGCGGCTAACATGCCAGTTGGATGCCTGGCCGGGGAGAATTCGACATGGCGTGGAAGACCTCTCCATCCTTGCCCGCTGCTCCCCTCAGCAGTGTATTTCTGTCGCTCTGCCTGTTCTGCTCCCCATTCTGTCTCTGGTGAACCCTTTCACCGCCTCATACCTCTGACCTGCACCCCAACTTGTATGCAAAATTAAAATAAATTAAAAAAAAAAACTACTTCCGACATTTGCACTGAATTTTGTAACCATGGTTTAAAGCAAGGATTGGGTTTTTACTCTAGAATCTAGTTAAATGCTGCTGGCCTGTGTGATAACACCTTGATACCCCCATTCCTGGATATCTCTAGAAGTTAAAAGGCACTGCTATGTCAAGGGGACAGCAAGAGTGCTGGTGCTTTGGGTACGATCCCCATCTCTCTGTGTCTCAGCTCTCCTGTCTGTTGAACACAGCACATGCCTCAGAGGTCGATTGTGCAGACTAAATGAGCTTGTACCTTGAAAATGCACACAGCAGAGGGACTCTAGACACATTTGCTGTTATTATTAAGCAAGGCCAATACTTTACTCCACTGGACATGGATTAGATGTCTCTTTTGTGCCCAGTTGAAAGACAGCACGTGCACATTGATCGGCTCCCAGACACGGGACTAAGTATAAACATTAGGTCAATAGGACCTAGTCTCTGCCTTGTTGGTGTGTTTATAGTCAGGGACTGAGGTAAGGAATCAGGTGACTACAGAACAATACAACTTACAACATCAGATAACTATAGAATAATATAACTTTCCTGGATGCTGTGGGGGCACCAAGGAGGGGTCCTGACCCCAGAGGTGAATAGTCAGGTTATTCCCTTAAAAAGTGCAGTTGAAAGAGAAAAATATTGAATGGTTTCACTTATAACAGGACTATAAGGAAACCAAATAGGAGAGAGACACTCAGCAGGTGGGGGGGTGGCGGGAGGAGGAGAGGATCAGGGCACAAAATGGAGTAGAAAAGGACACAAGGGACCATGGAGATGGATCACGGGTGAATTGGTGGTGGGCTACCCAAGGGGAATACGAAATGTAAAAGACATAAATAACAATTTAAAAAAGTGCAGTTGAAACTGCACTAGACTCTTTATGTTCACAAGGCGAAGTGAGGAACCAAGACCCATGCAGGTGGCAATGACAGTAGGTTTCCTTTGCTGGAAAGGTTAAGTATGTAAGGAAAAGTCAGTTAGGGGGCTCACACATCTGGATAGTGATCTCAAGATCCTGTGTGGCAACAGCAGTGGCATCTGCACCTTGGGGGTCCCGAGGTGTGTTTCCCCCTACAAGTTGTTTTGAGGATCATTTGGTGTCCTGTTTGTCTTAGTTTGTGCCCAACCAAACACCATCTCTGAGTTTCCAGCATGTTGATTAATCTTCTAAAACATTTCTTCCTCCTCTACAAACTTCCTCACAAGCTTCCTGTTTCCATCAGTACTGATATATCTTGTGAAGGCTTTAGGCTCATGGATGAAGCATGGATAGCAGGAGAATCAGATTGCACTGAGTGTGCCCCAGAGGAGTTCTCTCTTCCTCCCTTTCTTGTCTAGTTTCCTTCCTTCTTTTCCCTTATCTCTCTGCTCCATTCCCCACTTGCCCCAAATCCTCAGACTTCCTCTGCAGATTCCAAACTAGGATTTCAGAGACTTGAGTTCAAGCGCCTGTGTTAGGGGCAGGGACCCCTGGGGTCTACTTCAGCTTTGGAGAAAGTAGTTACTTTGGTGCAATCATACATGCAGTGTAAAACCTGCAGGTTGTTAAAAAGCTTCCAGATCTCCCTTCTGCCCAAAATATGTGCCCTCGCAGTGAAATCAACATCTCACAACTCACTCTGTGAGGTTAAGGCAACAAAGACCAATGCAATTTCAAATGATAAATAATAGGTAAATATTAGTTCCTGATACCATGGTATGAATTAGCTTCTCTGTTACCCCACCTCATCCCTTAACACACAGGGGTCCTGAAAGCATGAGACCCCAAACATGTGATTTTTCCAGGAGATCAAGAATCTGGAGGTTGGGGCCTCCCTGGTGGCGCAGCGGTTGAGCACTGCGCTGTGGAGCTGTCGGCAGCGCGCAATGCAGGTTCAACACCCGGCCGGGGAGAATCCCACATGGTGCAGCAGACCTCTCCTGCCTCGCCCGCTGCTCCCCTCAGCAGTGTATTTCTGATCTGCCTGTTCTGCTCCCCACTCTGTCTCTGGTGAACCCTCTCGCCACCCCATGCCTCTGGCCTGTACCCCAGCTTGTATGTATAAATAAATAAATTTTTAAAAAAAAAAAGAATCTGGAGGTTGGGGGTTATTACTCCAGGGGTGGAGGCAGAGACCCCAGTGAGGGTTCCTGATGGTGTGGGTTTGGGCACCAAGAAATGGAAACAGTCCAGTTTTCTCTTTCTCTTCCTTCTTTCTCTCTCTCTCCCATCACTCCTTTATTTTCTTCCTTTCTTTTCTGTCGCCTTATGTCTCATCTCTCTGTTCATTCACCTATTCATTTAACAGGCAGTATGAGTGCCTGTCACAGCCCGGCAATGTGGTCTCCACATTCTGGGGTTCAAGGATGAACAATGAACACTGCTCTTCGGGAGTCCCTGGGAAGGACAGAGCAGACAAGTAGCCATCCCACGCAGCAAGGAGAGTTACTGAGCTGAGCACCATATCCTTGTGGGGAGGGGCGGGGATGGCCAGAGACAAGTTCACAGGACTTCTGAGCATGAATTAGAAGGAAAAGATTTTCCAGTGGACTTGGTGAGGGAGGGATTCTGGCGGGGAAGTTGTAGGAGAACAGAAGGGGAGGGATGGGGCAGGGAAAGCAGCTCCCCAGAGTTGGGGGTAGCCCATAGGATGTGGAGAGGCCTGAGAAGGGCTCCTGCTTGTGTCAGAAGAACCCCTGAGGGTGATGGACCCCCTGAGGGTGAAGGCAGTAAGCACTGGGTGATGTTTTGAGTAAACATCTCCATTGTATGAAAATGAGGCCAATAGTACTCAGAGTTTTCTTATCTGTAAGGAGGAAGAACTGACTAGTAGGGTGTCCAGAGGGTACTGAGGAGGCAAGAAGTCATCTTAGGAGAGTCATACATTTTCCTGTGAGCTGTTTATTTTGAGAGGATAGAAAGACTGTTGAGGGCCTCTTGTTCTAGCCTGTGGGTGTGTCAAGGCAGCCATCACACAAAGTGAAAACCTGACAGATGGGTAATTAAACCCCAAATCCAATCATTCAGAAATTATTTTTCTTGGATTTTGCTGTTTGGCTTTTGACAATGATAGAACCAAGTATAATTTGTCAAAACCTCTTACCCCTTTGGACAGCCCTTACCAATCTTTGCCTCCCTGGGATTCATTCATTTGTAGAAGAAAAGGAAGTGCAGAGAATCTGGCCAGCCAGCAGCCAGAGCTAGAAATAGGCTGCAGCGTGACAGAGACACGCCCGTGCGCAGCCAGTTCTCTGCTTGTTTCTTAAGTCACTGGACTATTTTTTTTTTATAAGAACAGGTATAGCCTTTCGTGGATACGCATGGAGCATGTGTTGTCCCCCAAAGCTGTCACCTCTATAAGCTTGAGAGTCCACCCCACTTCCCGGCAGTCACGTGCAGACTGGCAGTAAAGGGAAAATGACCCATTTGGGAAGGGGAGGGAAGAAGCCCGGGTTTTTGGCTCTTGTGGCTTTTGGCACCTCCAGAGTGAGATTCCCGAGCTGCCTGTGGCCGTCTCAGATGAAGGCCAAGGGTACACTCAGTAGCTCTCTCAGGTTCTTCGGTTGCTTCTGCTAAGCTGCATTATTTATTTACTTTTACATTTCAGTGGCTTCTAATTCGTGGAAACAGGTGGGGAGAAGGGAAAGGAAGGGCCTGCGGCTCAGATGAGGTTTCCAGGTCTTGGCGGACTTGAACGTTGCAGACACAGCACATGGCCACCAGGGGGCGGGGTCGCGGTGCCAAACTGAAAACTTGGGGCTGTTCAGGACTCCACACGCGAGATCCTGCCTGGCATCTGGGAGGTGGTTGAAGAACGCTTGCTGGTGGAGCTAGCTGTAAAGTGAAGGAGCCAAGCCGATGGTGGCTCAGGTCCTCACAGCGCCCATCATTTGTGGACCCTGAAAACAGAACAGATCCCTAACTCCTGGCAAAGGCAGGGCATGGCCATGCTTTGCAATACCAGGGCATGTTTACTGCTCAATTGACTTTATGTCTGTTTCTAAAATATTACCTGCTAGTCTGCAATTTCTGAAGCCTGGCGGCATGTCTGTTTTCTTCTTCTTGCTCTGTGGAACCCTGACTAGCCCAGGGTGGTCATTATTTCACGGGAGCCGGCAGCAATGACCTGACCTGGCAGGGCACTGGGATGAGAGCTCCTGCACTGGGCACCTCCTGCCTAGTCCTGCCCTGGCCCTCACCACGGCCCCCACCTAGGAGACAGCTCATGGGGAACGTTCTAATCACAGAGGACTTGGAAAAGGGCACAGAGGCAGCCCTGATGGCCGTTTTGCTTTGTCAGGACCAATTCTGCCTTGGATCCAAAATAATTTTGTTTCGACTCCAGAATAATCTGAACTAAAGCATAGGTATTTGAGGTCAGCTGCACCCCAAAATGCTATTTATCCCTAACATACTGGGTTATCACACAAGGGCTCCCCTTCCCCAACTTTCACCCTATTTTCTTTCCTCTCTGGCCTCCTCAATCTTTTGTTCTTCTCTGCTTAACACCTGCTCCTCTTGTTCTCATCTCCCCTCCCTTACACTTGCTATTACAGCCTAGGAATCCTCAGTTAAGCTCTTCATTATCCTCTACCATTTTCCACTAACTTAAAAAAAAAAAAGAAGCCTACACTTTTACAGCTAAAATCCATGCACTCCTACTGCAGCCAAGACTCAGAGCTTGCTCCCTTGCCCTTAGCCAAGCCCCTTCTTCCCTCACCCTGGCTGATGGAAGTACTCCAGTACTCACTCCCTGTTGCCCTCAGTAAAATGTGCACGCGCATGCACA
>PVIJ01013921.1:0-43103 GCA_004024925.1 Scalopus aquaticus
AAAATACAGCTCTTGTCATATAATGAAATCCTATGTGGAAAGGAACAGTCAGTACGGGTAGCTTGAAACTAGCCTGGTAATTCAAAGGATAAAATGAGCAAAACCAAGTGTTTGAATGTGACTACGAATTTATCTCAGATAATTTTACAGATGGGTATTGCCGTAAAAAAAAAAAAAACTCTTCCAGTGTGTTGTCTGCTCTCTTTTGGGATTTCAGTTAGGTTTCAGAATGTGCTGGTTGCAAATCTATGTCAAGCAAGAGGAAAGAAACTGAGAAAAAGGTGTTCATGTTTTCTTTCCGATCACTACCAGGATAACACAGACGTGAATCAAACCTGTCTATTTCTTAAAACGTTTTGATTTCCAGGAAGTGAGCCATGGTCTCCCGCCTGGTGGCAGCAAGTGTAAGTAAGGATGTGTGAATTGGTTCTTTAACAATGCTTTAACTCTCTTGGGGTGAGTGGGTTTACATGAAGTGGACCATATTTGTTTCTTCCCCGCAGTTGTGGTTTGAAGAAAGATTGTTTATATTTTTATTTATTGGGTTTTGACTAGCAATGAAATGATAATCACACCATACAACTGACTGATGAAAATCTGACATAAAACACACTTTGCATGGCTTTTATTTCACGGGTGAGCAGAGTCCACGTATCCCTCCTACACAACAAATACCATTATACCCCAGACCATAAGCAAACAGTTCCCTGGTATTTTCTGCACAAGTTTTCTTGCAAAGTAGCAAACATTTTGTTTATGTATCTGCTAATTCTTGTCCGATTACTTCGTTATCTTACCTGTTTCTGAGCTTCTCAAAGGTGGATATTGTTTCTGCCTCCTAGTGCCTATTACAATTCAGCCCTCTATATTTTTGCTCAATAAACATTTGCTGAAGCTTGAAGCTTTTCAATTCCATTTCCAGCAACATTGTGACTGCTCCTGCATTCTCATTGGTTTCAGAGTGAGAAGTAAATGCTTTTTTAAATAGCCTGGAATATATAGCCCTTAAGGAAATGCAGTCAATCTTTCCATTTTCAGAATGGATGTTGGAACCATAGTTAAGAAGCAAATTACTAACAATTAAAAAAATGGGTTGGAAAGTGTCCTTATCCTCTACAGTCCGGGCAACGGCAGACTAATGATGATGTTGGTTTCTGGGATAATAATTTTTTTTTCCTAAGTGAACAGAGTATCTGCAGTGACTATAAACAGCTTTGGTATTGTAGATTTGAGTGTTTAACCTGTTGAAGGTCAGGATAAAATTACTTTCTTTCCCCCCTCCTTGCCAGGTTTTGATGATACCATCTGATTTATTTGGTATATTCCGAGAGCTTCTGAGCATTTGCTGCAGGGTGTTCTAGAAATGATAATGAGGTATTTGGTCAGTGGTCTTTCCTTTCCGAGAGTACAATTCTTCTGTGTTTATTAAAATTTCTGACAGGGGTGTCTACAGATCTGTGGCCCAAAAGGAAAGGCTGAGAGGTTAACCAGAGTGCTTCCAAGGAAATGTGAAAAATTCACAGAGGCCAGGAAACCAATCGGAGGCATCACAAGGATTCTATAATCCTTTCTGCTAGTGTGGCACTTGACAGTCTGTAGAACGCTTTCTCCTGCATTATTAACTCTTTCATTCCCCCAAAGAAGGAAGCAGGGCAGGAGAGGACCAAAATAAAACTTGTCACCTAATAGGATATAACTACTAGGTTGTCTATTGCAGATTTTTAAAAAATATTTCCAACATATAGCTGAAAGATCCTCCTTCATCTAAGAACAAACCTTTAAGCTGACATTCCATCAGTCCTGATTTTCTTTCTAAAGCATAATTTCTCTTTTCCTTCTAAGGCTCCCAGAGAGGGCCATCCTAGAGCTGGGGCCTGAAAAAGCAGAAGAGGCAAAAGACCTGAGCCTTTTACTCCCAAAGAAGACATTTTTAGGAAAGAAAATAGAAATTCTGCTAGGGGTGGGGTGCTCATTCCTTCCAAAGCCCACCAACTGTAATTCCTTCAGTGGGAAAAGATAATAATTTTAAAGATTAAAAAAACAACTATTCCTAACAGGAGATTCCCCCACCGTCGCCAAAGCAAATAGACCTCATTCTCAAAATAGAAGAAAAAAAATTACAAATAAAAAAATACGAGAGAAAAAACCATGACCTGAGATAATGAAAGGTATCCCTTCCCTGGAAATTATATGGGGAGTACACAACAGTGTAAAAGATATAAATAATAATACTAATATGTACATTTAAAATTTTTTTAAAAAGAAAGGCATTCTAAAGGGTGCCCCTCACCCTCACCAAAGCCCATGAACCTTATGTCCCCAAGAGAAAAACTAGAAAATGAAAGGAACAAGAAATCATTTCAAGGTAAACAGTAGTTCTAGCTTTCAAAATTTCATGAATTTCAAAATTTCTAGCCTATGGATCATGCCCAATCCCTTGTAAAAATTATGAGGGCAAAAATAAATCTTCCAAAGGAGAGGTCCACTGATTTCATCAAAGCTCCCAAAGGTTATTAATTCCAATTATATGAAATGTCCAGATAGGCAAATCCTTGGAGACTGAAAGTAGATTGGTGGTTGCTGGGGACTGGGGGAAGTAGGGGGAGTTTGGATGATAGCTAAAGGATACAGGCTTTCTTTGGGGGGGGGGTGATAAAAATGTTCCGAATCAGATAATGGTGACAGTTGCACAGTCTTGTGATTGTACTAGTAGCCACTGACTTGCGTAATTTAAAATGGTGAATTTTATGGTGTGAATTATATCTCAATGAAAAACATAAGTAAAAGTATTCCTGCAACTTCAAGAAAACCTATTACCTTCCCATATGTAAACAAACAAATGAATAAATAAGGAAAAACTTGTTTAGAAAAGGGAACTAAGATAAAGGGAGATCCCCTTAAGGGCAGGGGCTACAAACTCACTAAGGAAAATAACCTTTATTAACTACACCTCAGTTTTTTTCTTTTGAGAGAAACAAAAAAGGAAATGATTTTTAAGGGTGGATACTTTCAAAGTCACCTGTTCTCGCTAACCCCTCCACCCTAGATACACACAGACATTTAAATTTAACAAAAACAAAGAAATGTTAAAGAACAGGGTCCCTGGTCTTACCAAAACTCCTGAATTTTTAATCCCCAGAAAAGGGGGGGAAACAAAAGAAATAAATATCTCCCAAAAGGAAATGCCCTATCATCACCAAAATTTATGAACTTTACTCTCAAAATACAATTTTTTAAAGATTTGAAAGAAACTTAATAATGAAGAGGTGTGGAATTGGCGGTGGGAATAGTATCAATGAAGTGAAAGTCAGCACCTCTTAAAGTGAAGAAATGCTCCAGCCTCTCAAAGATCCATAAGCTTCTCTGTTAGAATACTGCAAAAAGAATGCAAATATTTTTAATGAGAAAAATAGGAAATCCTTCTAATGGGAGGTGAGCCCAAATTCATCCAAACCCAAAAGCTTTACTCTTACTGTAGAAAATATTAAAATTAGAAGGATAAATGGTAAAGATATGAAAGAAACAGAAATAGAACTGTTGAAGGGAAGGAATCCCCAGCCTCAACAAAGCTCCCCTCTTTTTTCCTCAAAACAAGTGAATATGTTTAAAATTGCAAGAAAAGAAAAAAGAAAACAAATAGCATATTTTAAAAGAAAAATTTCCTTGGTAGGGAATGATGATACCCCCAAACTTACAAAAATGACTAAACATTTTTCTCCAAAGAGAGAGGAAGAAGAGGGGAGAGAAAGGATAAAGAGGAGGATAAGAGAAAGGGCAGAGAAGGAGAGAGGGAGGCAAAGTGAGAAAATAAATTAAGGGGTAATTTTTTAAAGACTGAAAGGAATAAATTCATCTTGGGGCAGATGAAACAATGCCTTATTGAAAATAATACATCTTATTCCTGATGATCAACCCACTCTACTCCCTACATAAAGGAAGAAAAACACAACTTCTCTTTCTAAAACTTCAAGAGAGGCACCCAATCTCATGCAAACCCAGGGACCTTGTTTCTCTTTCAACCTTCAGGTATTTCTTTTTTTAAAACAAAATGAAATTCTTTCAAGCTGAGGTGCTCCCAGTCTTTTTTCCTTCTAAATAAATATTTGTTTTATAAAAATGAAGAAAAATCTTCATAAGGAAGACTCCCCAGCCTCATTAAAACCAGTGGCCCTTATAGTTCCTTTTCACAAAACCTAGTTTTTAAAATGGAAATCCTCCAAACCTAAAAAAGAAGTGCTCCCTCAGCCCCATCTAAGGCAAGGAATCCTTTTCCCCAATATTTTTTTTAAAGAAAAATTCTTCCATCCTAAGAAGAGAGACCTTCAACTTTGTTAAAACCTATAGACCTCATTGCTCTCCATACCCAAAAGGAATAAAAAAAGAAATTTACAAGGAAGAAATTCTCCTAATCTAAGGCAATTTGATCACCACACTATTGAACTTTTTCCCCTCCTGAAAGAGATTTTTAAAAGAGCAAAAA
This sequence comes from Scalopus aquaticus, assembly GCA_004024925.1. Taxonomy (NCBI): domain Eukaryota; kingdom Metazoa; phylum Chordata; class Mammalia; order Eulipotyphla; family Talpidae; genus Scalopus; species Scalopus aquaticus. The sequence continues at coordinate 4,481 of PVIJ01013921.1, forward strand.
AGAGAGAAAAGCACGTTTTATAAGAAAAAAGTGCCCTCTCTACCACCCCACTGTACTAGAAAGTATTATGCAAGAAAAGGTAATAGAATTCTAGAACAGTGCCAGTGAACCTTAAATTTAGCACCTGAGGCTGAAGGGTAGTAAATGTTTAATCCCAGAATGGCTTCCCTCTTCAACCCACAGCCCCCAGGCCCATTTCTAGTTATCTTCCCCCATCAGTCAGTGGGACTGCACTCAGGAAAGACAAACCCTGTCCATAGAAAACAAAACTAGGAAGGCAAACCTTTTGGGGGGAAATCATATACCTCCTTGCCAAACCAAAGAATGATTTGGGGCTTAGCTGCAGCATTGCTCACCTCTAATACTATAGAAACTCAAAGGTGATGATAAACTCTATAAAGCAATGACACTCTACTAATTTCCATATTAGACACAGACCCCTGCCTAGCAAAGAAGGGCCCCTTAGCCAGTTCAATAATGAAGTTCTTGCAATGATTGTGCGCAAATGTTTGTTCTTGTGGAAGGATAAGGACTCAGTTTTCACAAATATATAAAATTTGCAAGTCACTTTAATAGGCAAAGAATAAGACTCAATTACTGTTTCCCAAAATTTTTGATTAATTTACTTATTTAAAAGTTAAATTGAGTATCTGCTGTATGTGGTATGTACTTAACATTGGACCAAGCTCTGAATACTCTGTGGTGGGCAAACTCGCATAGAGGAAACTTTCTTTAAGCAACACTGCTAAATGAGAGCCCCAGTTACCAAAACAAATATCCAAGGGGCAAACATTTATTTTACCGGCATTCACTTAAATGGTCAATGCTGTCAGCATACCTTCTCTTAAAAATTTAATGTAATAAAATAAAGGGATACATGCTTATTTCAGAGAATGGAAAATTAAGATTCCAAAAAAGTAAATAAAAATCTCATAGCACCCCACCACTCAAGAGGTAATCAGTATTAGTATTTTAAAAAAAGATTTATTTATTTATGCATGCAAGAGCTGGGGTGTAGGCCAGAGGTGTGGGGTGGTGAGGGGATTCACCAGAGCCAGAGTGGGGAGCAGAGCAGGCACATCGACTGAAATATACCGCTGAGCGGAGCAACAGGCGAGGCAGGAGAGGTCTGCTGCGCCATGTGGGTCAGCTCCCTGACCCAGGTTGGAACTCGTGCTGCAGTGGCTGGTGATAGCTTCATAGTGCCGAGACTTAACCCCTTGCGCCACCAGGGAGGCCCCGATATTAGTATTTTGATACATTTTTCATTTATTGCCTCTGAATATATGCTTAGAGTCTCTCATCATAAGACTTCACGGAATGTGCGATTGTTTCAGGCTTCTTCTGCTCCAGTGACTTCCCCACTTGGTTATTAGATCACGTGCGTTGTTCTACACTGTACTTAGGAAACACTTGTTAATTTTAGCTTAAAGTTTATCTAGTCAAGTGCCTGTTTGATATGATTGATAAATATGTGCTGAAGTATACATTTTTTGTAGATGCAATTGTCGTGTCTATACAAACTAAGGTTGATATACAAATGGCAATTTGATCTCCCTTTTACTGATTGTACTTTCTTGGACATTCTGATTTCAGTTGTCCAGCTAGCTTCTACGACTTTGACCTGGAGAAGGAGACCAGGAGCAAAACCCACCTCATTCACTCTGTTAAATTACCAAAAGGAGAATGTTAATTCCTAAGACTCTATTGGATCACTTTTAACTATTTGCAAAAATATACTGATAGTTCTGTTTCTTTAACATAAAGTTACTGAATCATGAGCATCTGGTGACCTCCTACTCAGAAGGGAAATACATATGTGGGAGGACATTATCAGCAATTATAAGAGAGAATACTCAATTCATCCAGCTTTCATTAACCAAAAGTGGTAGAAAATTGAGAGAGTTAATAAACTGCATACAATCAAAGCAAGATTGAATCAGTAATTTATAAAGGAAATGTAATGTGCTATTGAGTAAGATCAGATTCTTCAGCCTTAGCTGTAGCACTGCAGATTTTCATCTTCCAAAGCATTAAAAACATTTACTGTTTAAGCTTTTTGTTTTGTTTTTTTAAAGGTTTATTTATTTATGCATGCAAGCTGGGGTACAGACCAGAGGCGTGCGGCAGCGAGAGGGTTCACCAGAGACAGAGTGGGGAGCAGAACAGGCAGATCACAGAAATACACTGCTGAGGGGAGCAGCGGGTGAGGCAGGAGAGGTCTGCCGTGCCATGTGGGAATCTCCCTGGCCCAGCTTCGAACTCGCGTAGCTCCTGCTGACAGCGCCACACTTAACTGCTGTGCCACCAGGGAGGCCAAGCTTTTTCTTTTAAAGAGCCTGTGAAAGAGATACTGATCCCTGAGGACAGGGATACCCATCCCCTTATTTCCCTGACAGGCTAAGCAGGTGATACTCTAGAATTCTAGGAAATAGGTGTGAGGCTCCCACCCAGAGCGTGCAGAGTTCTTCTGAAAGGAGAAGCAGTGGACAGGGGAACTGGCTCCAAGAAGAGGAGGGGGATAGAAGCAGCACCTGCAGGACTGAAGAAGGAACATTGAGATTCGCAACATTCATTCACTTTTTCCTGTAGCTAATGCCTCTCTCTACCTGTTTCTTTGGGGCTTTTGCAGTTTGAAGCAGGATATATAGGTATCTGATGAGTAAAATTCCTAAGTCTCCTTGTCTCTCTACTCAAGCACAGAGACTCAAAACCAGGAAAGTTTTAAAAAAAAATTTTATTAATTAAAATTTCTTTCGTTGTGGTCCCCGTTGTGATCCTGCCATCGTACCACCCCTGAACCATCACCACATTCCCTTGTGTTCATCTGCCCCCTGTTTTGCGCCCGACCCCCTTGCCGTATGCCTGTTCTACGGTCAGCTTGTCAGTTTGATTTTTTTTTGACGTTTTGTTTGGTGTCTCTGTATTCCAGATATAAGTGAGACCATCCAGTATTTATCTTTTTCCTTCCCTCTAATTTTGGCTAGCATAATCCCTTTCAGCTCCATCCATGTTGCCACAAACTGCATAAATTTGTCTTTTTCGATTGCTGAGTAATATTCCATTATATAAATATACCATTTATCAGGGAAATGTAAATCAAAGCCACAATTGAGATACCACCTCAGCCAGTAAGAATGGCCCACATTAAAAAATAAAACCAAAAAAAAAAAAAACAGAAACAGCAAATGCTAGAGAAGATGTGGAGATAAAGGAACCCTCTTACACTGCTGGTGTGAATGTGAATTGGTTCAGCCACTATGGAAAGCTGTGTGGAGGTTCCTCAGGCAACTAAAAATGGGTCTGTATGATCCCGTGATTCCACTCCTAGGTATCTACCCGAAGGACACAAGAACACTAATTTGAAAGGAAACCTGCACCCCGATGTTTATTGCAGGACTATTTACAATAGCTAAGATATGGACACAATCCAAATCCCCCAAAATAGACAAATGGGTCAAAACCAAGAAAGTTTCAAGTAACACCAGACACTCTCGACTGAGTCCTCACTCACCTGAAGCAGGCTCCAGCACCACAGCACCGTCCTCCGAACCCCAACTCTTTTTTTTAAAGATCTATTTATTTATACATATAAGCTGGGGTACAGGCCAGAGGCGTGGGGCGGCGAGAGGGCTCACCAGAGACAGAGTGGGGAGCAGAACAGGCAGATCAGAAATACACTGCTGAGGGGAGCAGCGGGTGAGGCGGGAGAGGTCTGCCGCACCATGTGGGATTCTCCCTGGCCAGGCGTTGAACTTGCATTGACGCTGACGCTGCTGGGACAGCTCCACAGCGCAGCGCTCAACCCCTGCGCCACCAGGGAGGCCCAGAACCCCAACTCTTAACAGCAGTTTCTGAGTCCCATTTTATAATTACCTTGATTGATTATTTTCCCTTAATAAGCATGGGTTGCATTCATTATGTACCTTTAACACATTATTTCACAGTTTATTTTCATCACTGTACATATCCCTTGCTGAATAAAAGTGTGATGTAACTGTATTAAAACAGTCAAACATAGACAGCAAAGAGGAAAGTAAATGATGCTACAGAATAAGATTATTGATATCAGAAAATTAACAAGTTAGTGGCCTTCTCACAAACCTTGATTAGTGCTTACTGTGACAATTTCCCCCCTGCTAAGCTTGAGTAGAATAGAACCTTTCTCTCACCCAGAACTCAGGTACTGCGGGGGTCCCTTTCTCACTTCCTGGCATTATTCTGCTTAACTGTTAAGACTAATTAAAATGATAATTTTGGCCTGGTCTCCTTTAAATTTACTCAACTTGGTCACAACATCTGCAGGGCATTTGGGGGCAGGGATTCCACTTGGAATCAGCATCCCTTCAGTGACTTTCTTCATGGTCTACTTATTATATGACTTCTCACTAGTGAGTCCTCTTTCTACAAATCCCTAGGAAAGCCTTACTTTGCCTTTCCAGCATCCCTCATCTCCACTAAATTTAAAATCTTTTCTCTTACTGTGAAAACAAAGACATTCCTGGGCAGCTTGGGAGCTTGCTGCTTTTGGTGGTGGCTGTGCAGGGGCGGGGGGGGGGGGGGGTGTTGTATCCAGTGTGGTATGATGTTATCATGAGCTACACAGAACATGTCTGCTAATTAGCTCCGCGTGCAGTAATCTGCTAATTGGTGTTTTAAATGCTTTACAATATGAGACTTATTTGGAGGATTGTTACATGAGTATTTTAGAGTGTTTTTGGTGATAGTGGAGAAAATTAGCTGAGGTCTTTAAGGTAGAGTAGGAGTGCATTATTTCCCAATTTAGAATAATGGAGTAAAGTCTCCCACTATCCAAAATTCACCATCCGACTAGTTTTCAGGAGTGGATCAGATTCAGGTATGAGCAATTTTCTGATAGATAATTCACTTTGATATGAGAAGTTTGGGGAATGGGGGAATGAAGTTGTTTTGTGGTAAATAGGGAAGATAGAGCTTCCTCAAACCTAAAGAAAACCGGAATTAAATGAAGCAAGTGACAGAGAAAACTATCAAGTAAAAGCGAGGTTTTGTCTTAATCAGGCCAATGAGACCAGGGCTTACAGATAGAAGAGTGAGACCCTTGTATGTGGAATTAGAAAAAAAAGCCACTTTGATAGAATCATAGGGCACAGGCTCAAATAATATGGAAATGAAAGTAGAAGTGCAAGAGTGTAGTCCTCAGGAAGGGGGAGTGTCCCAGGACCCCACCCCCACCTCAGGCTGGAGAGTGCCATCATCACCGAAGAAAGGATACTGAGGACTGAGGGAGGAGTTAAGGGGAGGTTTTGAGACTTAAAAACCAGACCTGGGGGGTTGGAGAGAGCTTTTTGTCCCTGGTGTGGATTGGCCAGAGTGTTTTCCTGAGTAGGCGAGAAGAGTCCAGCTCAGCAAAACTGGTAGGACGTTTTCACCAATTTATTTCTTTATCTTTTCTTTTTCCTTTTTGTAAATAAATCTTTTTTATTAATTTTATTGTGTGTGCCTGCATTTGAGTTTTTTAAGTCTCTTATAAGCGCCTGGGTGAGAACCCAGACAGGCACCCCACGGGGTTACCCTGCAATAGAAGGGGCAAGTTCTGTTGAAACTTTTAAAGCAGCTGACAAACTTTTTGTATCTTTCAGCCATTAGATTCTCAACCATTAGAGTGCTGGTGATTAGTAAAATAACATGGCTGAAGTAGAGGGCTGGTTGATGGGGCATATAATTAAAAACTAACTTTCAATTTCCTTGTATGCCAAATCCCAAATTAAAATACTAAAGCTAAAAATGGAAGAAAATAATCACATCATCTAGTGTCCTTTTTCTACTGTTTTAGGTCTTCTTTGACCCACATTCTACTTTTGTAAAAGACTCTAGTCTACTCTCTTTATGATATTTTTCCTAATTCGTATCACAGAATTTTCTGTAGCCAAAGTAAGAAACCGTGATGGGAATCCAGTGAAACCTTTTATCTTCAAGTTTATTGACCCATAGAATATCCTGAAAAGTGCCTTTGGGGATCAGTGTTTTCAAAACTGTTTTAGCAACAGAATCATTTGGTGTTTTTCTCAATGAAAAATTAAATGAAAGCCTCATATTTAACCATAAACACAGGAAGTATTACATTAGTCGTCTTCTTCGCTAAAATGGGCTTTTAACTGACATACCTTCCCAATTGTTCATTTTAAACTCTTAGGAAAGTGCATTTGCATACCCTGCTTATTACTGGCTTCTTGACAGGGAGGCTGGTGATGCAGGGATCCGTTGAATAGTAAAAAGAAGCAAATCAGAGTTTTTAAATTTGAGCTTTAAAATATTCCAGAAAGTAGGTAATACTCTCCTGGAAATGTGGCCAGAGGCCTCCCTCCCCCCCCACGCCCCCCCCAGGTATTACAACTATCTCATAAAGTGGGTCATCATAATGTGCGCTATCTTTGTAGAAATATTTTTTTTATTGGGGATTGTGTTTCTGACCAAGGACACCGCACCAAGTAAATTGTAGATATAACTAAAATTATGTAGTAGAAGCTAAGCTATAACTCAAGCTTCTGTAATAGTTTAAAACAGCAAAATTGTTCCAAGTGCTATAAAATGGGCATAAATGTATGATACACGTTGCTTTTGTAAGGGGCCCCAGTGTATTATAAATGTACATGAAGCACATAAAAGAGCTAATTCTACATAAATTTAATCTATTGTTATTTTTTGTTTAAAATTTGCACTCTGCCTACCTCCAGAAAGGATATGAAGTATCCTATGAAATTAAACACATATAAAACAGAATGGTTAAGCACAAGTAAAAACAGGACAAAACCAATTCGAAGCAGTGGTAAATACAACTTTAAACTAATATAGGCTATTTATGATAAACCCCAGTCGCACATTTAATTAATAGTACTTTTGTTTGCTGCTTTGGTGGTTGAAGAACTTTGGGGAATGATTTGAATGGTTCAGGTCTCTTAAAGTTGGTATGGGAGTAAGTTTGAGCTGATGCCTCATTTTTTATACAGTGTATCTTCCTATGGTAAGCTGCAGCAACTAGGAGATGTGGAACTAAATGTTGCCTGGATTGTGGTATTGGTGTTAATTAGCTCTCCTAGAAGACTGCAGGCTTGGCTTATTTTGGCAAGCCTGCATTTTTCTACTGTTCTAATACAGGTGCCTATGATGCATATAAGTAGGAAACTTCCTCAAAGAAAACATTATTTCAAGTAAAACATTTCTCAAATAAATTCAAATCATAGCTTGTAACCAAAGGCTTGGTAGTTGGGACTCTCTTAGGTTGGACATTACTTCATGTTGGCTGGGGTGATGAGAGCATTTTGCATAGCTGTGCAATATATGGGGCAAAATGCTAAATCTTTTTGTGGCTTAGCTTTTGTGTCTCTTAAATGAAGCCAATAATGTGCTGCTGACTCAACTCGACTCAGCAGTGTCCTGTCCTGGTATCCCATCTGGGCTTAGGTGCCCTTCCTTGGGCTTCCAGAGAACCCTATACAAACATGCTTCTCATTGACCATAGACACAGAGATTATTAACTTGCATATTCCACTAGGTCTATAAGGATAATAAAGCCTGCCACTCACTCAATAAAGGGTGGCTGAACTACTTTATAAAAATATCATAAAGACTGAATGAGAAATTAGATTTAAAACCTATTTTAAGAATAAGAACTATGCAAATTCTTATTTTATTATCATGTGTATATGTGCCATGATATTTTCTGTCTTCACTTTCTGCCTTTAGGTATGCAGATAAATTTTAAAATATTCTCCCCTCAAAAAATGGACTTAGCAATTCAGGTGCGTTGCCAGTAGATGATGTAGGCAGGTCTGCTTTATGTCCTCCCAGAGTGCGGTAGTTTTTTTGTAATTCACACAAAGGGACACCTTGTATTAGTAGCAGCCCTGTTTTCACCATGTGGTCCTGAATTACTAGTGTTTGGTCATACACAAAGCTAATTTTGATAAAAATGAGAATGACGAGTTATCTAGTCAGTTCTTTAAAAATAGTCAAAATGCAACTTATTAAAACACTCAAGTATAGCAACACAAAAACATTATACTTAGGTACAGTATAACATAAATAGAGAGAGCAGGGTTAAACACATAACTAGGAACTGTTTGGTGAACTCTTCACTAATCGTAACTGTTAATCAGAATTTAATCTGTTTATGGTATTCTTTTTACCTTAATTGAAGAGCTCCTGACTCACTACATTGGTGTCAAATTCCCCTGTAGCTGGCACTTCAATTTAGAGCTAGGTGTCAATATGACTATTTTAGGCTCTCCCTTTCTTGTGAGGACTAAGAAGTAACAACTAAACTTTGATGTCTCCTTGACAGTCCAAGTTTTATCCAAGACAGCTTTCTACTAATTACAGGAAAATCCTTAACTTGTTTAACCAATGCCTCTGATCAGATCAGCGCCCTGAACTTGAAAATGGCCTGATCAGAAGAGTATGGAGTCTCTACTTAGTCTCTGTTTAGACAACAGGAAACTCTGTTGGCCATCTTGTTTCCAATCAGAAAGAACAACTTTTCCCTTAAATGAGATAAATAACTTCAGCCCTTTCTGGAATTGCTACTGGGCAGGATCATCATATAAAGTTATGAGGTTGTACATTACATAAGGTTGCCACCTTACTTTCACAAAGTAGACGATATATACATATATATGTGCACATATATATGTGTGTATATATGTATTATATGTATATTACAGCAATTTTCTGACAAATGGAAGTAAAATATCTTTAGCAAATGGTTCTGTTGCCTGATGCACCCAGAGTGTCTCATGGGCTGATCCTTTTATTCATTTCTTACATTTAAATACAATGGCTCTGAGCCTCCCCGGTGGCGCAGTGGTTAAGTGCTGCACTGTGGAGCTGTTGGCAGGGGCAATGCAAGTTCAATGCCCAGCCCCCCGGAGATGCCCACATGGCGCGGCAGACCTCTCCTGCCTCTCCCACTGCTCCCCTCAGCAGTGTGTTTCCCTCAGTCTGCCTGTTCTGCTCCCCACTCTGTCTCTGGTGAACCCTCTCACCGCCCTACACCTCTGGCCTGTACCCCAGCTTGTATGCATAAATAAATAAATCTTAAACAAACAAAAAAAGGATTAAATACAATGGCTCCCGTAGCAGATCCAAAGAAACCTTCAAACTATAGCTGAGAAATGATTTCCAAAAGCAGAAATTTTCCTCCATATCACATTTAACCTGAGCATCCTTCTACAACAGAAACATGTAACAAGGGTTTGAAACAGCAATTTGTAAGGATTCAGGTATAGGCAAACTGGTACATTCATTCCCAGGTTCCCACCCAAGTATATGTACTGCAGTAGCCGAACAACCTGCTAGTAAGCGTGCACACACACACTGATGGGCCGAGATTTAGCTGGGCATTGAAACATACGGAGGAGGCTCTGGGTGCTTTCCCTCTGGTGCCTACCTGTTGCCCAGCTCGCCTATTCAACCTGCTTTCAGCCTGTTTCATTTCCACAAGCAATAAATTCCCTGAAGTTTATATGCTCTTATGTGAGTTCAATTCAACAAACTTTTTATAAGGGCTTACTAGTGACAGAGAACTGTGCTAAGTAGAAAGAGGAAGCCATTAAGTCATGGAAGGTTGTTTAAAGGAGATCTGGACTGTATCTTAAGTACAAATTGAATAGGAAAACATAGGTAAAGAGACAGGAGGCACAGAGAATATCTTATGCATAGACATGGCAGAAGTAGAAAAGGCAATGCTCTGAAAATCCCATAGAGACCGGATATGGATGGAACTTTTAGTGCATCAGAAAGAAAAGCTGGAAAAGTTAGTACAGAAAAGTGGGAGTACACCACTGCAGGCCTTGAAAGCCACGTGAAGAAATATGTGTTCTGTTCTATAAGCAGCAGAGAATCATGGAAGGGTTTTGTTTTGTTTTTGTTTTTGTATTGATAAGTTCTATCAGGCTTCTTCAACTATATCTTATTTTTTTATTGAAGTAACGCTGTTTTATAACATTGTAGGTTTCAGGTATACCGCATTATACATCAACAATTGTATATGCATCACTAGAAATCTAGTTTCCACGTTCTCCTCTTACACAGAAGGGCTTTGGTTGAGAGTGACATGACTAGGTTTAAATTTAAGAAAGCTCTGCCAATACATAAGGTGGGTTAGACAACAAAACTCTAGAGAAAGGGACATCAGTCTAAGCAAGTTATACTGAAGACCTAAGGCAATCAGCATTTAAAAAGCAGATAAAAAGAAGCTGACAAGATCTGGTTTGTGCTTGATTGGGTGTGGATCGTGAGAGAGAGAAAAGTAGAAGGTGACTGAACTTTCTAGCCTGAGATTGTTAAAATTATAGAGAAGACAGAAGCAAGAGCAGGCTTAGGTAATAGCCAGAGGAAGATGAGCAATTCAGTTTTGGAGAATTTGAATTTGAGGTGTGATGAGGCTTGAGCTCAAGACAGTGATTAGAGAAAGGCAAGAAGTTAAGGGTTAAAGGACCAAAGTGTGTATGTTTTGCCATGAAAAAATAGACACGGTGGAAATAGTATGACACCCCCCCCAAAAAAAACAGTAGAACAAAAATCAATAGAATCAGATCATGAAAGACAGATAAATGTGGATAAATAATACGTGGTAGAAATAGGCAGAGGAAAAAAATACTAGTTTAGGAGTTGAAGTATTGGAAGAGAAAGGAAAAAGAGAATGTATAATTTTAAAAGGAACATTTTCTATTCAAGTGTTGATCCTGAGTAATTTTTTCAATTACTCTTCTATCCTTTCTTTTGGCTATTTTCTCTATGTTGGTGAAAATCCTCTGAATGGTCTTGAGAGGAGAGGGGAGGTTGCTATTGTGTTATCCTCAGAATGCAAATGACTTTCCTCTCTTTACCCAAGCCTCTATTCATAAGTCTATGAATATACTGTGTTTACGGAAACCTATAAGGAAGGTTAATAGTTATCTAGTTATAAATAAAAGGAGCAGGAGAACATTTCTCTTGTGTTAAAATAAAAGAATATGTTGTTTGCTACATCAGATATTCTATTTTGGTGCTTTTGTAAATAGTAGACATCTAATAACTGTTAAATTAACAAGACTAGCAAAGCAGCCTTCTATATACACAATGATATTAAAAGAGCTTCAAAGACAGCAAGCTAAGTTATACTTAGGGTATTATAAGATTTTGCTATGAAAGTAGAGAGTGGGAAAACTTTCTTAAAGAAAACTATTCTTACCAGGTAAGTTTTGTCTTATAGCTATGAAATGACTCAGGAGGCCCTTAAAATGGCTGCAGAGAGTGGAGGAAACAAAGGGAAGGTCAGACAGAATAATCAGGGAGTAAATTTTAAAAATGTTTGCAAGTGTGAGCTGAAGGCCTGGTAGGTCTCCTGCCCCTTCTAGTTAGTGTGGAAAAAGCAAAAGAAGAGTGAAATCTGTAGTCACTTCGAAGACAAGACATGTGCATTGTAGACAAGTACATAACAATACCATGTAAAATAAGATTGGGGGCCTCCCCGGGGGCTCAAGGGGTTAAGTATCAGCACTATGCAGCTGTGGGCAGCCACTGCAGCACGAGTTCAATCCCCGAGCCAGGGAGCTGACCCACATGGTGCAGCAGACCTCTCCTGTCTCGCTCCCTGTTCCCCTCAGCAGTGTACTTCAGTAGATCTGCCTGTTCTGCTCCCCACTCTGTCTCTGGTGAATCCCGTCATCCCTGTACCTCTGACCTGCACCCCAGCTCTTGTATGCATAAATAAATAAATCTTTAAAAAAAGAAAAATAAGATTGGGTTATAACCTGTGTGGTACAGAGAGTAATGCAGTACAATTATAAATTAGGAACAAATAAGGAATGGAGTAGTCTAGGAAGGCTTCCTCATGGAGGTGAGATCAGTTAAATTTAGATCTGGAAGCAGTGTACAGTAAGAATGCCATTCAGCTCACTGATCAGAGAGCTTTGCGAGAAAGGCAAAGGGATTTGAACTTTATACAGCAGGACATTATTTAAAGTTCTTGAGTGGCAAAGTAACGTAATGAAAGTAATTTTTATAAGATGAATATTGTGACACTGAGAAGGATAGATTGGACGGGAACAAGATAGAAGGCAGGAAGATCATTTAGGTGGTTGCAAAAATCCAGATGAGAGATGATGGCGGAGGCTTATTTCAAGCAATGAGTCATCAATACAAAATCATTTATTGAACACCTACTATGTGTCAGGCACTGTGCCAGTAACTGTTACTTACCTTAAGGCAATTATAGCCAAGTACAGGAAATGAGACCAAGTATACAAATAACTGCAGTCCCAAGTAGAAAATGATAACAGACAGAAGAGGAACTCTGAGTTCAAAGGAGAATCGACTGGGACTCAGCAGAATGGGTTAGACTTGCATTTAGAGATGAGTGAAGAGATATTCCAGATTTCTTTTAATTGGGGGAAGGTGTAAGTGCAATGATAAGAAGAGAATTCTAGGCAAGCAAAACAGTGTGAGCAAAGGAAACAACGGGTGAAAATTGTTTTGTCTCCCTCCCTTCTTTCTTCCCTCCCTCCCTCCCTGTCTTTGTTTTGTTTGTTGACACCAGGGGGTGTAAAGCTTGGGGAACAGAAATGAAGAACTAGGAGAAGTTAGGAGCAGGACAAGTGAATGAGAGGCAGGGTAAGGAGGAAGGGAAATGGTCAGGGGAGGTGGCATAGGATATTAATAATTTCTGATTTTCTCCCTACTGCACAACCCACCCTTCCTCAATCTCTGGATTTGTTTTTGGTGCCATCTGAGGGTTTGTGATGCTTTCACTGAAGTCCCCACTTCTCCAAACTCTCTTACTCTGATCTGAATGCATCAAAAGGTCCTGACTGATTTTCAAGGTGCCCTGTTCTGAGAAGGGATCTGATTCCCCATGCACTTTACACAGGCCAGTTAGTTGCTACAGGGAGCAGCATCTACTGATATATGCAAGCTTTGGCATTTTTCAGTCTCAGGTTTGCTGCCTGTGTATGCCTGTTTGGCACAACTTTGGAAGGCCTTGTCATGCAGATGAGGAACACTATTAACAATCAGCCTTCTCTGTATGCTCATAATATTGAAATTTCAAACCGAGCCTTCAGAAACCCTTCCCAATCAGGCATGTTATAGCCAAAAAAATGTAGTGGTCTTTCTAGACTACCTGTAGGGTAAATGAAGGAGGCACCAGGATTTTCCACCCTGCCAATGACAGATACCTGCGGTCTTGCACATGTGCCTCGTGGTGGAGTGCGCGTACATGGGTGGGCGCACCTGGGCCTGGAGAGACACTCTATCAGGGCGGTGTTGTGGCAGCACAAGAGCGTGACAGAAGTGGTGGAAGAAGAGAAATGGCAGCAGAGAGCACAGAGAAAGTAAAGATTTGCCGGGGGCTAGGAGGCTGCTAGCCTCCTGACCCCCACACCTGCCCTGTACCTGGTTGCCTTACTGCAGAAAGATCATTAAAAGCCTGCAAAAGCCACTGAAGGCTCTTGAACTCGTCCTTACCCGTCTGCCTGAATCATAGCAACCTGGCTGGTACCATGCTGGCACAACACTACCACTTGGTTTTTGTCCCATACTCTACAGCCTTCTAAAATGCCTATACGTTTCCCATGCCCTATGCCTTTGGACTCTTGTCCTAACCCTGTGTGTGGTATTGATTTCATTCCCATTGTGCAGATGAGAAAACTAAGGCTAAAGGACTTTATTGCTAGGGATCAGAGTCAAGATTCAAGTTCAAGGCCTCTGACTCCAAAACCAATCCCTAATTCACATCAGGCTAGTTAATAAAAGGTTTTAAAAGCAACCCTTCCAAGCCCAGAAGTGATCTAGGTTCCTCCAAGGTGGGATAATGGGAGACACCTGCTCTCATTTTAGGTCTAATCAGCTCCTTTATAGCTAACCAAATCTATGAGCTTAAGCTGTGATACTGTTTCAAGGTGTCTGTAATGGTGGTTTTTAAGAAAAAATGCTTAAAATGATTTTACAAACTTACAATGATGATTCATCATGTAAATAGTTTCGGACTTTCAGAAATCAGAATTTTCGAACTCTGAAGAGATTAAAAACATACCAGCTTAGTGGTTTGGACCCAGGATTGATATTCTATTTATACTGTGCCTTTCTGATTTGAGGTAAATGCTTTAATCTCTCAGTTCTTATTTATCCATTTGTAAACAAGCATATTTCCCACCATAGACTATCTGGGAAGCACTGTGAAATTTTAGGCCCAGAGGTTTTCTAAAGCCTTAAAAATTCTGTAAAGCAATTTTCACAGCTTCAAAATGACTGTGACATCAATGCAAGGTGGAATTAGTTCATTAAAAACAAATACAGTGTATGGAGACAGGGTGACAGCCCAGATTCCCACCTGCCTACTACTGTTTTTTAATTGGCACAACTCAGGTTTATGTTCCACCTTCACCTCTGCATCAGTGTGCTGTTGCCACAGAAAGTTGGGTCATCTTGCATACCACCACTTGCAGGGTCCATGTCACTACAACTGATATCGCTGGGTGGAGATTTTTTTCTAGGATAGAAGCCTAGTGAAGACAGCTAATTCTTTGTTTCATTTCCTCTCTCTGAAGGCTGGATTATATGGCAGGGGAAATGTTTTAGACTCTTCAAAATAGTGCTGCTCTGTCCTATTCCTTAATGCCCCTGTCTGTGAAATGGACTTACTGACATCTGCTTCTGCATGCAAAAGGGATGGCGTGAGGTTAACCATGGGCAGCGCAGTGTACTGGAGTGGGCTTTGGAGTCAGACACATCTGGGTTGAAATCCCAACTCTGTCATTTCCTAGCTCTGTCACCTTGGGCAAAAACCGTCACTCACCTCTCATTCCCTCATTTATCATAGGAGACTAGCTCCCACCTTACGGGGTTGTTCTGAGGACAAGTGGCATGTTAGGTGTTTAGTTCAGTGCCTGGTACCTAGTTGATTCTTTTTAAAATGGTAGCTGCTGCCATGTAAAAGATAGGATTTTATTTCAAGCAAGTGCTATTCTTGCTCAGTGCCTCTGTTCCCTTTGCTTTCAAAAAGGGTGGGTGCTCCTTGCAGAATACGGAAAACCTGCAATAACAGAGTGGATATCATTGCTTCTGAACAATGTATCTTAACATTAGAGCCATGTAACCTCTTTACATCCTGTTGTTTTCTTCCTCTACTTAAAGGGGCATGTTAAGAGAGGGACTTGCCTTTCAACTCAACAAGTATTTTTGTAGACTTTCTTGGTATGTGCCTTTCTCACTTCTTTAATCATTTCTCATCCCTTGCCATAATTTATCGGTAAGGAACAGATATTTCAGTATTACTAATTATAGAATTTCCTGTTTTAGTTAACTAGTGTTTCAGTCCTTCCTGGTATTTAATCCATAGTGCCTAGTAACTTTCAGATTTCATGGAAGAGGCTCACAGCATGAGAGTATGTGTCTTGTCCTCTGGGAAATTCTTAGACTCAGTAGTTTAAACATAACATTTGAATTCCAGGGATAGCAATTTATATACTGCTGTGGTGAAATGGCTTTGTTTGCTAAGCACACTCCTCAGAAGACAGGGAAATAATTATAAATGGTGGTACAGAGGCACCACTGCCCTTCTGGGAAGTGTGAAGCAAAGCAGCTATGTGTCATCCTGCAGCAGGATTAGGTTCTGTCCACACACAACACTCAGCGGAAACCTGCCACTTACAGCCCACCAATGGAACAAGGTGGGCACTACCAAAAGGTCAGGGTAACATAACAATATTTGAGTTCTCATCACACCTCCACTCCTCTGAGTTGGCACTGTAGGGATTATAAATGGAAGTTGGAAATTCAGCGACCAATATAAGATAAAATGAGGTCATCAGAAGTCAAGTGGATAAAGAGAAACTTCCCAGATACTGTGAAACACAGCATGCGTTGGCCTTGCACTTCTGGAAAATGAGAGAGTCATATGCAGGCCATTTCACTTCAAAACTGTCAGAGGCAGAATATCGTTTCATGTGTTGAGCCAAATCTTAACCTTAGTTGCAGGGGTACGAAAAATACCTGGCTGGCTTCAAAGATAGGGTTTGTGTGTAGAGCATGGAAGAGATTGCCTCCACACTAATTATTTATTGTATACATTCTCTCTGTTTGGGGGGAGGAAGTAGGGAAAAACAAAAGAAAAACACCATACAAACCTAGTTATTCTTTCTAGGCTAAAGTCAATCCTGGAGACGTGGGCCAGGGGGAGTTTTATGGGAAAACTTCAAGTAGTGCAGCTGGAGAGGTCAGGCATGAGAGTTTCAACTCATGGTAGGAACCTTTATACCACTGGATGCTCTGTGTGTGTGAGCAAGGGCAGGCATCATACCAACAGTGTAGACGGAAGCAATGGGGTGGTTGCAAGCCAGCTCCGATGTTAAGGCTGATCCTAAAGCTGGAATGTTTCATTTCTGGCTCTTCTCTCTGGGGAGCCAGGTAGTGGTGTGACCCAGTGCATCCTATTCTTTGCTCAAAAGTAGCCTAGGATATCTGTCTTCTGGCATGGGGCTTCTTTTCAAGTCTGGGGTAGAAGGAGAAAAAACAAGCAACCAAGTAGTAATCAGCCTTCTCTCTCCTCAAGGGTCTTTTAGCCCTATCTCAGTTAAACTGTCTTACCTGTGTAAAGGTCCCACCGCAGCAGACACTTCCTTTGTGGAATGTCTGTTGGTGGGGCATTTGGGTATTTCCTCACCTTTTGGCAGGCTTTTCCTAGCTTCCACTTGAGGAAGGGAAGAGTGGGAGGAGTGAGGACGAAGAGGAAGTTCCCAGTGGTAATATCTCACATGCTACTACTTCTCCTGTCTCCTGACGGTACTGTGCTGTCTTCATCAGGGGCACAGAGTTCTTAGGTTTGGGTGTCATTACGTGGTTTATCGTGTCACTTGCACTCCAGAGCTTGGATCTCCTGCCCAGCAGCAGCAGTGTAGTGGCGATCTCAATAGAGAAGGCAGTTGAGAGTGGGCAGCTAGTGTGGACAGGCTATGGGCTGACAACAGTGACCTTCACCTTACCCTGACCCTGCTTTAGGATAAAGGGCCCAAAGACTCACTATAGGTAAAGATACCACTGAGTTCATTCTAATAGGATAAAGACAGATGCACCCTCCCCCACCTTCCCAACTTTACAGCTCCCAAAGTCCCACCCCCCCCTCCCGGTGCAGTGCAAACCATTGTTCCGAGAGAATCCTGCAGGGGGAGTTCGAGGTCGGAGAGCAGAATGGAGCCCATAGCTATAGAGAAATAGTTTGGTTCACTGTTGGGGCACCTTCCACAGTGACTCATAGTAGGCGCCTGATCTCCTGAGTCACCACTATTAAGGGATATTGGTCATCCAGTACTCATTATGAATCCTTGTTAGCTCTGCAGACTTAACAGCCCCTAGGAAGAACAGGAGAGTCTATTTTGAAGTTCACCACCTCCCACTTCACCCCCTTGGTGCATTATTGAGTCAATTTGTGACTTGCTGTATACTTACGTACATTCATATGGATTTGCTCCTGCTGGTGTATGTGTGCTTCTCTCCCCACCAGTGTGAATTAGTGTTTCTGTGTAGGAGGCTAGCATTATATTTTTTAGTCAAGTCCTGTGAGGGCATTCTCGGGAGAATTAATAGAGCAGTTTGGTTAGAATGTACTTCCCACCTCCAGATGTCCCTAAGCAGACCAGGATGATGACAATAAGAACCAATTCAAGCCAACACTCTGCTCCTAGAGGGGCAAATAGCCTGATTTCAGATCAGCCTTTTGGGATCTTGGAAAAAGTATTGGGGCTAAAGCCTTCAAAATGGATTTACTGGGGATGTGGTGGAAAGGAAAAGGAGGTTTGGATCAAGGTTTAAAAGTGCAACTATATTGGGCCTCCCTGGTGGCGCAGCGGTTAAGTGCTGCGCTGTGGAGCTGTCGGCAGCGGCGACGCGAGTTCGACACCCAGCCAGGGAGAATCCCACATGGCGCGGCAGACCTCTCCTGCCTTGCCCGCTGCTCCCCTCAGCAGTGTATTTCTGATCTGCCTGTTCTGCTACCCGCTCTGTCTCTGGCGAACCCTCTCGCCGCCCCACGCCTCTGGCCTGTACCCCAGCTTGTATGTGTGAATAAAAAAAATTAAAAAGAATAAAAGTGCAACTATTAAAAAAGAACATAACCTCTGCCAGATGCCTAATTTTTCTTTCAATATGTGGAAATACCACACAAACAACTCTTGTATTTGCACCCAGGTGGCTGGAGATCTATTTATTTTTCATATACGTGTGTATGTAGTGATGACAAAAAATGCTAGAGAGGAGATGGAGAAACTGGATCACTCAAGCATTGCTGGTGGGGATGTGAACTGGAACAGGCACTCTGTAGAATAGTTAGGTAGTTTCTTTTATAACTAAAAATAGACTTAACATGCAACACAGCAGTTGCACTCTTGGGCATATATTCCAGAGAAATGAAAACTTATTTTCACATAGTAACATGTACACTTAAATGTCCATTGCAGCTTTATTCATTTTAGCCAAATACTGGAAACCACCCAGACATCCTAGAGATAAACAAATCATGGTACATGCACACCATGGAAACTACTCAGCAATAAAATAACTTTGATGAGCCTCAAAGAAATTATCCTGAGATAATAAGCCAATCTCAAAAGGACACATACCGAATGATTTCATTTATGTAACAAATTGTAAAATAACAAATTATAGAGATGGATCACAGATTTGTGGATCTGTGGTTAGTTGGCAGGGGGTGGGGGTGACACAGGGAGTAGCACCAGGGATGATTATTGTAGTGATGGTACAGTTCACATAGTACAGATATTACAGTGTCACGTGTTGATCATTATAACAGTCACCCAAAGCTACACATGTGATAAAATCACCTAGAGCTAAACACACACAAACAAACTCACTCACACACACGAGTGCATGTATAACTGGTGAAATCTGAATAAGATCTATGAATTGCACCATTGTCAATCTTCTGTTTTTGATCTGGTACTATAGTTACATGAGATGTTAACATTGGGGGAGAATGGGTAAAGGGTTCACAGAACCTTTCTGTACATTTTTTTTATTTTCCTGTGATTCTATAATTATTTCAAAATTTAAAAAATGTATACTCTAGGGTCTCCCTGGTGGCGCAAGGGGTTAAGTCTCAGCACTGTGAAGCTATCAGCAGCCACTGCAGCAGGAGTTCTATCCCCCACCAAGGAGTTAATCCACATGGCGCAGCAGACCTCCCCTGTCTCACCCGCTGCTCCCCTCAGCAGTGTATTTCAGTATATCCGCCTGTTCTGCTTGCTGCTCTATCTCTGGTGAATCCTCTCACCACCCCACACCTCTGGTCTACACCCAGTTCTTGTATGCGTAAATAAATAAATCTTTTTAAAAATGTATCCTCTATATAAAAAAAGAATAAGATTTTTGGATGTTTTATGTATTGCTTTATATGTATGACATTATTATTATATTTTTATAGATAATATATTTATTTGAGGTAACATTGTTTTACAACACCATATATGATTCAGAGGAATAGGCTCACACCTCCTCAAATGTACATCATCACAGCCCACCTACCCCAGAGTACCCATATCCCTTTATCATATATCATTGGGGGCCCTCCACATTTTATTCCCACCCTGCTCTCCTTACCTCCTCCTCTAGTGGCCTCAATTCTGCAGTCACTGTTTTGGTGACTGTTTTGGTTTAGTTTCGTCAGTTCCTTTCTTTTGTTTCTCTATATTACACATATGAGTGAAATAATCCACCTCTGGCTTATTTCACTTGCACAGTCCCCTCTAGTTCCATCCACACTGTCACAAATGGCAGAAGTTCATTGTTTTTTTCATGGCTGAGTAGTATTTCATCGTGTGTGTGTGTGTGTGTGTGTGTGTGTGTACATACATACATACACACCATGTATTCTTAATCCAGTCATATGTCATTGGGCACTTAGGTTATTTTCATAATTTGGCTATTGTAAATAGTGCTGCATTGTACATAGCAGTGTGTATATCACTTCAAATTAGTGTTTTTCCATTCTTTGGATAAATGCCAAGGAGTGGAATTACTGGATCATATAATACATCTATTCATAGCATTTTGAGGAACCTCTATGTTGGGTTCCATAGGGCCTGGAGAAGTCTACATTCCCACCAACCATGTACAATGGTTCCTTTTCCTCCACACCCTCACCAACATTTATTGGTTCTGGGTTTTTTGATATGCACCATTCTCACTGGAGTGAATTGGTATCTCATTATGGGTTTGATTTGTATTTGTCACGGTAGGTGATGTTGAACATTTTTCATGTGCATGTAGGCCATGTGTGTATCTTCTTTGGAGAAGTGTCTGTTTAGCTCCTCTACACATTTTGTATTTGGTTCTTTGTTCTCTTTTTATTGAGTTGTATGAGTTCTTTGTAAATCTTGGATATTAGTCCCTTTTTGGATGTATGAAGTGCAAGAATCTTCTCCCATTTAGTAGGGTGTCTTTTTGTCTTACTGATAGTTTACTTCACTGTGCAGAGCTTTTTAGTTTAAAGTAGTCCCATTTGTTCATTTTTGCTTTTATTTTCCTTGCCATTGGAGTTGAGTCCCAAAGACATCCCTGAAGCCAGTGTTGTGGAATGTTTTGTCTATGCTTTTTCCTGTACATTTAATGGATCCTGGTCTTATATCTAATTCCTCAATCCATTTTGAGTTGTTTTTTGTATGGCATGAGAGAGTGGTCTGTTTCATTTTCCTACATGTGGCTGTCCAGTTTTTGCAACATTATTTGTTAAAGATAATTTCCATTCTCTATTGCATACTCTTGGCTCCTCTATTATAGATTTATTGTCCATATAAGTGTGGGTTTATTTTTGGACTCTCAGTTCTATTCCCCTGTTCTATGTGTCTGTTTTTATTCCAGTACCACACTATTTTAATTACTATGGCCTTGTAGTATAGTTTGAAGGCTGGAAATGCAACACCTCCTTTCCCCTCTTTTGTCAAAACTGCATTGGCTCTCTGGGGTCTTTTGTAGTTCCATATAAATTTCAACAGTGTTTGTTTTCATTTCTTTGAAGAAGCTCATTGGAATTTTGATAAGGATTGCATTTGGGTAAGATGGACATTTTGACTATGTTAATTATTCCAATCCATAAGCATGGAATAACTTCATTTCCTTGTGTCTTCTTCCATTTCTTTTAGCAATAACTTGTGTTTTCATCAACTAGATCTTTCATCTCCTTGTATTAAGTTTATTCACAGGTATTTAATATTTTTTGAAGCTAGTGTAAATGGGATTGTTTTCTTTATTTCATTATTTGTATATAAGAATGCAACAAACTTTTGTACATTAACTTTGTAGCCTTCCATTTTACTGTATTGATTTATTGGTTCTAACAGTTTTTCAGTAGTCTTTTGTGTTTTCTGTGTATATATAAAATCATGTCACCTACGTATAATGATAGTTTTACTTCTTTTCCAATTTGGATTCCTTTTATCTTGCCTAATTATTCTAGCTAAGATCTCCACTACTGTGTTGAATAGTAATGGTGAGAGTGGACATTCCTTTTGTACACCTGATCTTAAAAGGAAAGCTTTTAGATTCTCACCATTGAGTATGATGCTACGTGTGGGTTTATCATATATGGACTTCATTATGTTGAAATACGTTCCTTCTAACCCTATTTTGCTAAGAGTTTTTATCATGAATATGTTCTGAATCTTGTCAAATGCCTTCTCTGCATCTATTGATATGATCATATAACTTTTCTCTTTTGCTAATATGGTGAATTACATTAATTAATTAGCATCTGTTGAACCATCTCAGGAATAAATCCCATTTGGTCATGATGTATGATCCTGTTAATGTAATGTTGAATTCAGTTTGCTAAGATTTTATTGAGGACTTTTGAATCTGTGTTGATAAGGGATATTGGCCCATAGTTTTCCTTCTTTGTGATATCCTTGTCTCTTGGTAACAGAGTAATGTTGCTCTCATAGGATATGTTTGGAAGCATCCTATCTTCCTCAGTTTTTTGGAAGAATTTCAGAAAGATAAGTATTTTTTCCTCTTTGAAGGTTTGATCGAACTCACCAGTGGCTTTTGTTTCAGGGGGAGGTTTTTATTATTCTTTCAATTTCTTTGCTTATAAATGGACTGTTCAGACTTTAGATTTCTTCCTGATTCAGTTTTAGAAGTTTGTATGCTTCTAAGAATTTGCCCATTTCTTCCAGATTTTCTAATCTGTTGACATAAAGTGTTTGTAATAGTCTCGTATCATCCTCTGAATTTCTGAGGTGTCTGTTGTAACTTCTCTTTCATTTTAGATTCATTTATTTGAATTTTCTACCTTTTGTGTGTGTGAGCCTAGCTACAGGTTTGTCTATGTTGATGATTTTTTTTCAAAGAACCATTTTTTGGTTTCATTAATCTTTTGCACTATTTTTTAAATTTCTATCATTTATTTCTGCTCAAATTTTTATTATCTCCTTTTCCTAGCTTTTGTGTTTTTTTGTTTATTTGTTTTGTTCTTTTTCTCTTCCTTAAACTGAGAGATAAGATTATTTGAGCTCTTTCTTGTTTCATGATGTAGGCCTGTATTACTATATATTTCTCCTTTAGAACTGCTCTTGCTGCATCACAGAATTCCAGTACATTGTATATTTATTTTTATTTGTCTCCAGGCATTTTTTATACATTTATTTCCCTTCCACCAAACTACCCATGCCCATACCTCATCTGCCTCCCTCTCCCACCCTCTCCACATTTTCCCCTATCTCCCTGGTAACCATTATCTTTTTTTTTTTTTTTTTTTTGGCCAACTTCAAATTTTTGTTTCTTCTGCTTGCATGTAATTGTTTTTAGGGGCTTTTAAAGTGCTTTTTAGGGGCTATACTAGGTTGCATTCCCACCAGCAGTGGAGTTGAGTGTCTTTTTCACCACAACCTCACCAACATTTGTTAGTAACATTCTTTTTTATATGGGCCATTCTTACAGGGGGAGGTGGTATCTCAGTGTGGTTTCAATTGATTACATTTCTCTTATAGTAAGTGATGTTGAACACTTTTTTCATATGTCTATAGGCCATCTGAATGTCTTCTTTTGAGAAGTGTCTATTGAGGTCTTTTGCCCACTTGTTAATTGGGTCATTTGGTATTTTTTAAATTTGTTCTTTGACTTTCTCATTAATTCAGTAGTCATTCCATGGTGGGTTATTTAGTTTCCACATGTTAGAAGTTTTCCCTGCTTCCTTTTTGTTGTTGATTTCTAGTTTTTAAATGCTTGCTATGCTTTCAATCATCATCAATTTATTGATACTTGTTTTGTGACTTAATATGTGGTATCCTTGAGTATGTTTCCTGTGCACTTGAGAAAAACAGTACTCAGCTTTCTTGCAGTACAGTGCTGTATATGTGACTAGTAAGCCCATCTGGTCAAATTGCTCAGTTAAAGCTACCATTTACTTGTTGATTTTTCAGTCTGATTGATCTGTCCAGTGATTTAAGTGGACTGTTGAAGTCCCCTATTATGATTTTGTTGCAGTCACAGTCCTTTTTTTAGGTTTGTTAATATTTCTTATGTATTTTTGGTGCTCCTTAATTTGGTGCATATATATTGATGAATGTTTTGTCTTCCTGATGTATTGATTCCTTAATCATTATATAATGTTTATACTTGTCTCTTGTTACCTATTTAACTGAAAGTTTATTTTATCTGAAATAACTATGGCTCTCCCTGCCTTCCTTTGCTTCCCATTTGCTTGTAAGATTTTTTCCATTCATTTTGAGCTCGTGTTTTTCTTTAGAGTTCAGATGGGTCTCCTGAAGGCAACAGAAAGTTGGGTTTTGTTTTATGATCCAGTGAGCAACTCTGTTCCTTTTGATTGCTGAGTTCAGTCCATTTATATTTATAGTGATATATGAGCATTTGTTACTGCCATTTTGTCTTTAGAGTCTGTTCTCTCTATATTTTATTTAATTTCGTGTGCCTTTTCTTCACTTTGATTTATGTAGGAGTTCTCCTTTCAGCATTTCTTGTAGGGGAGGTCTACTGTTTACAAGCTCCTTTAGCTTTTATCTGGGAAGGTCTTTATTTCCCTCATATATGAAGGAGAGTCTTACAGGATATAATATTCTCGGCTGGCTTTTTTGTCTTTAAATATTTTGAGTACATCATTCCATTCTTTCCTTGACCATAGGGTTTCCTCAGAGAAGTTAAATGTAAACCTGATAGGGAGTACTTTATATGTTACTTGCTTTTCCCCCCTCACCACCTTCACTATTTTTTATTTGTCTTGGATCTTGCTAGTTTCACTGCTATGTGTTTTAGCATGGTCTCTTGACATTTAGGTAGCCAGGTATTCTTTTAGCTTCATGCATTAGCATATTTGATTCTTTTCCTAGGTGAGAGAAGTTTTCCTCTATTTTTTCCCTTGGGTCGGCTCTCTGTTATCCTTTCTCTCTCCTCCTCTTCTGGGACACCCATTATTCTTATGTTGGCTTTCTTAGTAGTGTCAGATAGTTTCCGAGTTTCGTCTTCATTTTTTTTTTTCCTACATCTCGTTTCTCTCTCTTCTTCCACTTGGGTCTGTAGTGCATTACTATCCTCAAGGTCACTAATTTGATCTTCTATTTAATGTATTTTATTCCCATAGTTTTCTCTAGTGCCCTTGACCTCATTTGTTGTGCTCTTAACCTCCTGAATTTCTGTTATTTTCTTATTTAATGAGTCAATTTTTATCTTTTGTCTATTGATTTTATTTCTGGGCTCATCGAGTTTATTTTCCTGAATTTTGTTTTATTTCTTTGATTAGCTTTTCTGAATTCTCCTGTATTCCTTTGACTTGCCTTTCTGAGTTTTCTTCTGTCTCCCTGAGTTTCTTTATTTCAGCAGTTCTGAACACACTATCTGATAGGGAGATATAGTCTTTCATGTTTTTGTGTTTGGATTCTGAGAATCATTCTAATCTTGTGATCTTATGCTCTCTTGAGATCCTGTATTTCTATGTGTTATATTTTTATCTGCCCATTTTGGTATTTGAGTCCTCTCTATTTTATTACTATTTTAAATATCTTCACCTATTGGATTAAACTATCTTACTTTTCCTGCAGGCGGTGCTGTGGATTTGTTGAATTTTATTTTTACCTTTGTTGGCTTTTGTATGTATTGGGATATGTTTTGTAGTTACTGAATCATCAGGGTGGGAGAGGGCTCAGAAGGGTCCAGACATTAGCATGGATGAGTTAGGGTAGGGCTAGATCTTATTCAAGATACACCCTATAGCCCTCCTCTCTGGGGTTTGGGATGAGAGAGTAGGCAGTCCCTGTACTCTCAATACTCCTGGCAAAGAATGCACTCTCCCAGGAGGTGAGAAGAGGAAGTGCATGCAGATCAGAAAGTTTGCCCTGCTATTATGTCTACTAAGGATCCAGCCTGTGGATAGCACCCCAACTCTTTGACAAGGTTTTCCCTTCCTTCAAGAATATGTGCCTCTTATCAACCTCTGCTCCCTCCTCCCTAAATTCCCCCTGGCTGGGCCAACAGACCTGCTACTATTTCCCTCTACTCCAGACCACAACACCCAGGTTTCTTTCTCTACTCACCTCTGTTCAATGTAGTGTGAAACTCTTCAGTGTCTAACCTGTTGAAATCTGTACTGTCTCTGCTATCCAAAGGATAATGAATCCCACTGCTATCTACAGGACTGTCTTTCAGACCTGTGTTCCTCTGGTTTGCTGTTCCAAAACCTGTAACCAGTGGGTAGAAACCTAGGCCCTGTAGTTGGCTGCCCAACTGGTTGCTGGGCTCTCACAGCTGGTGGCTGGAGGCCAGAAGGGATAGGGTCCTCCCAGCTGCAGGCCAGGCTTCTGCATCTGGTAGCTGGTGATTGGGAAGAACCCCACTCTAGCTCACAAAGCTGGCGGCTAGCAGCTGGCAGGTGGGCTCTAGCGCCTGGCAACTGGAGGCTGGGAGCAGTCTGGTTCTTGTTCACAAAGTTGTCAGCTAGAGGCTGACCTCCTGAAGCTGGTAAATAGAAGCGGGGGTGGGGTAGGGTGACAGGTGGAGAGGGGAGCAGCTCTCACCAGTGGTGGCTGGAGGCCAGAAACTGCCGAGTTCTAGCTCACACAGCTGGCAGATGAAGGCAGGACTCTTCCTGGCTGGTGGTAGGAGACTGGAGCAGCAGACTGCTTTGGCTTGCAACTGGAGGCTGGGAGTGGCCCAGCTTTTACTGACAAGGCTGGTGGCTGGAGGCTGGGTTCCCATGGTTAGTGATGGATGCAGGGGAGGTCCAGCTCTAGCTGCTTATGGATAGAGGCTGAGCTGCAGGACTGGTAATGGTTGCCGGAGTTGGTCAGGCTGTTGCAGCTGGGGGCTGGACTCCCATAACTGGGAATTGATGCCAAGGATTGTCCAGTTCCTGCTGCCAGTGCCTAGGGACTGGCATCCCTCAATTGGTAACTGGAGGCTGGTTTCCTATAACAGGTGACTGGATGCTGGAACCAGTCTGGTTCTTGCTCTTGCAGCTTCTGACTAGTAGCCAGCCTCCCACACTGGTAGTTGGCAGCTGGGAGCAGCAGGGATGGCGGCCAGGCTCCCAGGGTGGCTGAAGTTTGAGCTAGGGCCCCCTCCTATGGAGGTTGTTCCCAGTGCACACTGTAGCATTCTGCCTTACCTTCAAGAGCCATTGGCCCTTTTCTGTTGCATAGTATAAGGAGGCGAGACTGTGTCTTCACTCTGCCACCATCTCGCCCGAGTCCTAATTTCCTTATTTTATTGTATTAAAAAATAATTCCGGGCCTCCCTGGTGGCGCAGCGGTTGAGCGCTGTGCTGTGGAGCTGTCGGCAGCGCGTGATGCGAGTTCGACACCCAGCCAGGGAGAATCCCACATGGTGCAGCAGACCTCTCCTGCCTCGCCCTCTGCTCCCCTCAGCAGTGTACTTCTGATCTGTCTGTTCTGCTCCCCACTCTGTCTCTGGTGAACCCTCTCGCCGCCCCCTGCCTCTGGCCTATACCACAGCTTGTATGTAAAAATAAATATTAAAAAAAAAATTCCTGTGCATTAAAAATATTTCCCCATATCTTTGTGCCTAAACACAGCACAATATGTATTAAAAAGTTCAGTCGCTAATGTAAAAGTATGTTAAGTCTCTGGCATAGAGATGTGATGGTGGAAATGGGAGGTATCTAAACAATACTGTTCAATGCAGAGTTTTACAATTCATTATTAATCTGGGCCTCCCTGGTGGCGCAGCGGTTAAGCGCTGCACTGTGGAGCTGTCGGCAGCAGCGAGGCAAGTTCGACGCCCAGCCAGGGAGAGTCCCACATGGTGCGGCAGACCTCTCCTGCCTTGCCCGCTGCTCCCCTCAGCAGTGTGTTTCTGATCTGCCTGTTCTGCTACCCGCTCTGTCTCTGGTGAACCCTCTCGCCGCCCGATGCCTCTGGCCTGTACCCCAGCTTGTATGTATAAATAAAAAATAAATCTTAAAAAAAAAATTCATTATTAATCTGTAATGGACAAACTTAACAGAGTTGTTTGTTTAGGATTTTGTAATAATAAGTCATCAGTTGTGGCATGACTAATGAAAATACACTTATATTTGGCTTTTGGAGTATATGTTATGCTTTCACTTAAATGGTTGTAATAAACCTGAGTGACTTCATATTCTATTCAAAAACCAGGTGACATTACATCTTAGATTCAAGCAAAGTACCAAATTAAGTCAGGATCCCTGTCTTGGACTTGAGAAATGTGTATTTCACCTGTTTCTTAGCTCTTAGTTACGCCGGGTTGTTTATTATGTGGAGAAATAGCATTGTGACATTCACTTTTAAAGAAATTAATTAAGCACTTTTATTAAAGAAGGCTATTTTGGGACTGGATATTACATTAGATTTCAGAACTCAAGAGAATAAAGAATGTAATCGATGGACTTTCTCGAGATCCTTATTGAATTGTATCAATAAGACCCTGAAAGCATTTTGACCCAGAAAAATGATATTGTTTTATTTATATTAATTTACTGAAACATTTATATAAAACTTGGTTAATATATCTACACACATCCTGGGGAAAAAGTGACAACAATAACAATAAATATGCTCTGTAACACACTTTGATGTTCTTAGATATAGATGCTATTGAGAAAAATATGACATTTTACAGCACTTTAAACTTGGAGAACAAGCAGTCTCTATGTGTACCTATTGAGGCCTTGAGTTACGGAGATGGTGACTTGGATCCTTATTGCCTTTCTGGGCTCTTGAAAGGAAATCAGACAAAGTGTATAAAATATTTTAAAGTTCATGGAAAATGTGTGCTTGACACTTTTTTCCATATAGTAAAAGGTTTTACACATTGAATTATGCTTCTTTGGAATCCCTTCATTGACACCTTTTCCTTTATCATTTCCTTCTTTAATTCTATCTACTCACGCTAGACCATCTTCTTTCATCCAGATATCCACATATCACCCTAGTTTCAATCCACTAATCAACATGCCCTCTTGCCTCTGAACATGCTATTTGAAGGACATACACGTGTGGGACTTAATTAGGAAACTGAGATAGACCATAGGCATCCCAAAGCACCTCTGAGTCCTTAAATAAGGAGATGGTATATGCCTGTACTTTATACAGTTTGGGGCAGAAAGACTGTTTTCTTTCACACTTACTCAAGGTTTATGAGGTTTTCAATTCACATTTCCCTCATTGTTTTTTCATTATGTAAGTTGCTACTCCTGGTAAAATTAGTTTAGTGTGGATAAAGAGATTGTGAGATATATATGTATGTATACATAGTTATATCTCAATAGAATACTACTCAGCTATGAAGAAAAGAGAAAATCTTGTCTTTTGCTACACCATGAATGGACCTTGAGGTGAATATGCTAAGTCAGACAGTGAAAAACAATTATCAGTTTGTTTCTCTCATCTGTGTACTATAAATAACCAAGGCAAATGAACTAACAAATTTCAATAAAACTAACTCTTGGACTCTGTAGAAAATATAGTGGTTACCAGAAGGAAGGGAAGGTGAATGGGAGGGAAGGGCAAAGGGTGTCTACCTGATAGTGGAGATGGCACTAGAGCTTTGGTGGTGGATGAAGGGAATTTATATACACATAGAGGTGAAGATGTGTGCCCCCCAAATTTATATTGTCTTGTGAATCAATAAAATTTAATTAAATAAAAAATAAAATTAGTTCAGTGAATCATGAGCCTGAAAAGAGTTTTACCAAATCTCTAAATTATAAAGACCTGGGAAATGAAAAAACCCATAAGCTGGGATTATCAAGATGGAAGTTCTGCCCATTGGGGAAACCACAGGGATTCTAGCTAGAAGGGACCATAGCTCATTTCTCTGTGGTAACCAGAAAGAGTTCATTGGCGAGGGCAATCTCTACCTACTCTGCACTCGCTTCTCTGCATTAGAAATGTGCTTGGTTTACCACTGATCTCATGTTCGTAAAGCAAATGATCTCATGTTGGTAAAGCTGCTCTTGATAGACTTGAGAGCCAAGTGGAATGAGGGGGAAAGGAGAAGAAGAAACATTTAAGAAAAGTAAGAGCAACCATTTTGGAGGGAATACCTTAAGTATGTAGTCATTTAGATAACCATGGTCGAGGAGATGGAGTTGTCGACTATGAAGTTCATTCCAACCATATGAAGTATTTAAAAGAGACACAAATAAAAGAAGATTCATTTTGACAGTTTTCACTGTATAACTGTACATTTTACTTCCTTTGAGAACCCAGGGTACATGTATGCCCCAAAATGTATAAAGTACATTTTTGCCTTAGGATAAGTACATGACAGGAACTGTCATGCAGATCATTGAAGATTTCTGAGTTCTGTTCTGTAAAGTCATAGCACTTATTATGACACATTATAGGATGATAAAACCTTGCTCTTAGTCATTTCCTATGTGGAAAAATAGTTTTGTGATACCTTTACTTTACCTAGATTTGAGTTTGCAAGGCTAGATCTCTAAAAGCTAGTGCTTTACTACTAGATAATTGGCCAGCAATCAGGATATACTATCAGTACAATAAAATTCCACCTGGTAAATGGTGGCACTTTAGTGATCCAGATTATATCAGTTCTTGAAACCATGTTTCCCAGAGTTGTGCTTAATGAAATGCAATGGAAGAGGGTGTTTTTAACTCAATCATCGTTTTGGTCTTCAAAAATTGGCTGTTTTAATATCATACAGTGGATTAGATTTGAAATGTCTGTATGCTGAGTTTAAAGAGATGCAAACACTTGGATTCAATTATCCTATCCTAATAACCATTTGTTTTTACACTGTTTTCTCTTCCAGGCTTGAATATAACATTTCTCTTCACTTACCTTTAATATTCATACCTATAATTAGAAACCCTTCTGATGTCTTAGGCTCTGCTTTTGTGTGAAGAGTTCCTATGTATTAGCATTATGAGTATCTTTATGGGGACAGCAGGCCCAAATTCTTCTAGACTTGAAATTTGTTTTCCATTTATAGTCTTTATTTCCTTTTCGAATGACCTCTTCTGTTACTCTTAGGAAGGAGAGAGAGTCTAATCCACAAAAATAATAAGTATTCTGAATTCCGGTAGGAAAGGCCCACTGGGCATGGATTACTAGTATGTAAACTGTGCTCCCAAATCTGGGGCAGAACGCTGATTTCAAATTGAGCCTCCAGTTCCCCACTACATCCAAAGGTATACTCACACTTGAAGAGCTTTGTGATCCAATTTAGGGGTCAAAATTATTGCCACTGTATCTACAAAAGGAAAGAAGAAACATGTATTGAATATCTACCTGGCACTAGGCAATTTCATGCATTCTCTTTATCTTTATTAAGAGTTTAGTGTCATTATATGTGTTTTTGCAGATAAAAATTCTGAGCTGGTGAATGACAGAACAGAGCTTCCAGTCCAGATTTACCGGACTCCAAAACTCACACTTTTAACTCTATTGAATTGCCCTTTGCCTAAATATATGCGCTTGGATATGAAAGAATCTTCCTGTGTTTCCTGCAACAGAAACTGACTTTAGGTACTGATTGGCAGGACGTGGGTCCCTGAACATTTGAAAAACCCGTTTCTCATTATCCTCCCCGTGTGTGTTTCCTGCACTCCTGCACTTGTAAACCTTCACCAGGTACTTACTATGAGTAAGTTGTACACTCTAGACACTGTGCCTGTCCCACATAACTCAACTATGACACATATATGTAAATTACCAAGAGAGTTTTATGCTGAAGTTTGCCATTCCAACCTGCTCAGTTTTGAAATAATATCTATTCTTGGGCTCAGGGCTTATCCCTACAGCCTTTAATTTGGCGGGAGACTACTTTATGGCGACAGAGCTAAGCAATATCAATAGTTTGGGTTTAAGATGTATTTTTATTTATTTATGCATATAAGAACTGAGGTGTAGGCCAGAGGTGTGGGGGTGAGAGGGTTCACCAGAGACAGAGTGGGGAGCAGAAATACACTGCTTAGGGAAGCAGCAGGTTAGACAGGAGAGGTCTGCTGCACCATGTGGGTCAGCACCCTGGTCGGGGATCAAACTCATGCCACAGTGGCTGGCGATAGCTTGATGGCGCCGAGACTCCCTGTGCCACCAGGGAGACCCAATATTAATAGTTTGTGTTGCTCTTTCCTTGATGAAGCAAGCACCACATTTTAACATTTTTATCTGCAGTTCCTACAAAGAGATGGCAACTTGCGGAAGAGGCATGACTCACTCACATGGTTGCTGCTGGAGCCCAAACTTCATGGAACTCAGAGTCCAACTCAGTTCATTGCTGCATTAAGCTCACTAAGCCTCTCCCAGATGCCACATTGCCACTCATAGGGCACCCATGTACAAATGTTTCTGTGAAAAGTCACGAACTGCATCATTTAGAGTTCCTGTGGTTTTTCAAGCTCTCAACCCTCCCTCCCCACTTAAATCAACCCTCACTTTTCAGGAGAGAGAAGCAGCGTATACAATATAATGAATAGAAATGTGACTGCACTTTGGAGTCAGAAAGACTTGGGTTCAAAGTCATCCCTCTTTGTGTGATCTTGGAGAAGCCAGTGATCATTCTGAGCTTCAATGCTTTATCTGTAACATGAGGCTAAGAACATTTACTTTGCATGTGTTGAGGGATTTAAAGTCCAGGAAGGGCTAGCTGTGTATCCATATTTCTATGTCTGTTGATTTTGGGTGTGTGTATTGCTATTTGTGAGTCTGTTTCACACCCGACTCTCCTATCTCCCCTGCTCTTTCCCTTTCTTAAGCAATGCTAGATTTTTAGACTGTTTTTTTTTTAGAGATTTATTTATTTATACATACAAGCTGGGGTACAGGCCAGAGGCGTGGGGCGGCGAGAGGGTTCACCAGAGACAGAGCTGGGAGCAGAACAGGCAGATCAGAAATACACTGCTGAGGGGAGCAGCGGGCAAGGCAGGAAAAGTCTGCCGCACCATGTGGGACTCTCCCCAGCTGGGCGTCGAACCCACATCGCGCACTGCCTACAGCTCCACAGTGCAGCGCTCAATCGCAGAGCCACCAGGGAGGCCCTAGACTCTGTTTCTAATTAAGGGAAAGTCCCCTCCCCTTTCCTGATGGCAATTTTGCTTACTGTTTATTTTTGTGTGATTCAGGGCTAGCTGTTTCCCATATCTAAACTGATAAACCTTCTCTTCCCCTTTTGCCAGTACTGCCTTTCTCCAGTCCCCACTCCTCCAGCCCCCAGTAACTTTGAACACAGAGCTATAGGCATTGGTCTGGCACAATCTCACAACTGAAATGGTAGCTCAGAGATGGTTTCAGGACCAGTTGGAATCCTAAGTGGCACTGTTGGGAAAATAAACATTTTTTTGTCATCTACAAGTCTGTGTTTGCCACCACTCCCAATCAGCACTGGTTGATTGGAATATAATAACTTCATCCTATTCTTATGCATTTTTTTTTAAAAATTTAAAAATTTCACAAGTAGTACATGTTTATCTCAGAAAAGTGAAAGTGCATATTAAAATGTCACAGAAAATAAACATTACCCATGTTTCTAGTACCCATAAATAGCCTCTCCTAACATTTGTGTGTATATTTCTCCAGATTTTTAGTAAGCATGTATGTAATTTGTGTGCAGTTATTTTTTTCCCCAATTTTATTTATTTACCAATTTTATTTCTTTTCTACTCCTTTTCCTCTTCCCCCTCCCATACCTGTCAGCTGGCATTATAATACCATTGATCGCTTCCTTCCCCTCTCTCTTTGTCCCTCTCCCTTGTGCATTTATACTTTTCTGGTGGCCTCTTCTTGATAGGCTCTCAAAAGCTGAGCAGAGAAAATCCAGATGGTAACAGGCAGCCTTCCTCTAAGCTATGGTCAGTGGGTGAGAGTTTGATTACTGTAGTTAGTAGCCCTTTAGGAGTTGAGTGGTCTTAATCCTTTAAACATAGTCTGGCTGGGGGTGGGGGGAGTTTTACCAAGTGTTTTTCTGCAGGGACAAATTGAAAAGGATGCAGGTCTGGATGGTGTTTCAATGGGAAAATAAATGAAAGTACAAAATTATGAAAAGGGTAGTTAGCAGCAGGTCTTAGGGTAAAGCATCAGAACAAGCCGTGGGACGTGGCCCCTGGGAGAGGGAGGCAACAGTTACTGCCTTTCCTAGTAAGATATCTGTAGAATAGGGCCTCCCTGGTGGCGCAGCGGTTAAGCGCTGCGCTGTGGAACTGTCAGCTCCACAGCGGTGTTGCAAGTTCAACGCCCGGCTGGGGAGATTCCCACATGGCGCTGCAGACCTCTACTGCCTCTCCCGCTGCTCCCCTCAGCAGTATGTTTCTGTCGATCTGCTTGTTCTGCTCCCCACTCTGCCTCTGGTGAACCCTCTCGCCGCCCCACGCCTCTGACCTGTACCCCAGCTTGTATGCATAAATAAATAAATCTTTAAAAAAAGATATTTGTAGAATATTTTTGTCCAGCCATTGCTGGTCATGTTAGTTTTTCATTACAAGAAGTCATACTGGTTAAAGAAGAATATGCTTTCGGCCCAGCTTGGTATCACGTTCATTAATTATGAGGCTGCCTGCTAATGGCACATTTGATTTTGCCATACTTTACCAGTAGTGATGGCGGAGTTATATTGCAGGATGGTGGAAAAAGGTCAAGAAGGGAAAATTAGACTTTGAAATGCAGACTACTCATTAAAATGATGTCAACCCAGAAAACATAAAATGTAAAGGTACAGTGAAAAGAGCTTTATACTGGATGGAAGTCAGGAGGCCAGAGCTAGCTTGCCCCACCTTGAGCAAGGCACTTACCTCACTTCTTTGAGTCACAGTGTTCTTGTCTGGAAAAAAGCCAGTAGTAGTATCCACTTTGCTACCCCTCTGGGTTGTCTCCAGAGTCAAGGGAGAATCTTCAAGATCTTAGCAGTGATAAGTGCCTTGTAAATTAAACAATTAGTATTACCTTAATTACTTTAGCGTTTAATATTAAAAACAAAACTGAACTGAATGGCTGAACACTAGTTTCCCCCAATCCTGCCGCCTTTTGTCAATTCACATGTATTAGGGTGTAACTCACAATAAGACCAGTAATTTAACTCTTATTTGTTTCGTTAACTGAGGAAATAACTGGTCTTCCATGTCCTGTGAAGCTCCAATATAGATTTTAGCCCTGCCACTTATTAATCTATAGGGGAAGTTACTAAATCTCTCCAAGCCTCAGTTTCTCCAGTTTAGGGCACCCATCTTTTAGAGTTGTTGGGGTCAAATGAGATAACCCATGTAACATGATTTAACCCAGTGCTTCCCACTTAGTAAAAACTCACTACTGCTAGTAATTCATCTTATTATTAGTCCAAGAAGCTTGCCCCTGGTGGCCCTCTTATGCCAGTTGACATGGCTTTTCAGCTCTGCTATCTGGCCAGTAATTTCTCTGAAACCGAGACCCACAACATAGTCTCTTCCTTAACAGATTAGTGTCTCCTGCAATCACAGATCTCCCTTTCCTTCTCCCTACAGATCTGTTGGGTTGTCAAACTACCATTGCTCCTATGTCCATGTGAGGCAATTTGGCTCAGCAAGCGATAGTCCTCTGCTCAAAGGAAGCAAGGCTACCCACTGCTTCGGGGTTGAGTAGTCTCCCACGAGTCTGTCCCTTATCCTATTCCCCAGCCTTTCCTACCTCCAAGGTATCCTTGCCTGAGCCCTTGATCCTACTCTTACTTGCCACTGGTAGGGCAAAGAGGACAAAACATACATATGTGTGCATGTGCACCACACACACAAATACCACATGCCTCTTACTCATTGCCACATCCCAGTACAAGTGAATTAATGAATTTCATCTTCCCTAGACAACAATTGTTGCAAGAAACAAGAGCCAACTGGTTCTAGTATCAATTTCTGTCTACCAACATCATGATTCTTGTCAACCCCACTTCATAAGATTGAGAAAAAAATAAAAACAGTAACTCACATATCCCCTCTTTATTATCTGACCACTTCATCCCCACAGGACCTGTTAGTGAATACACACTTAGGTTCTGTGCACTTCAGAGGGCTGTTACGTGTGGTCAGCTTGGCAATAAGGCAACTCCCCAACTCCCCCGAATACATGTGGTTAGGTGATATGAGCTCATCATACACACATTAGGAGAGGCATTTAAAATCATGAAGAGAAAGAGACATACTTTTAAAGACTAAATCACAGAAAGCGCCAATTAAATCTTCATTACTTTCCTCTTTGAGTTGTATCCAGATGAGGTACACATTTGTATATTTGCAAGGTTCTTATTTTCCTTAGGTTGAAAATGTTTTAAAATACCTCTAATGCCAGAAATCCCCAGGTTTAGGAGCTCCTAGGCATGGTTTAGCCTGCTGTGACAGGGATCAAAATATGCCAAAATTGGAGCTGTGATTTTTTTTCTTTCCCTACCTGTGAAACCATTTGTAGTACATGGTCTTTAGTAAATAGTGGGGAATATGCAGATCCGTGGCTTTTTCTGCCTGGTAAAATAGTGGACTGAGACCCAAGTCAGATTATGATAACGGTCATTATATAGGTACTTGGTATTGGGAGGAGACAGGCAGTAGCTTCAAACATGCGGGGTTTTAAACCCCAGTTCTGCTAGTCATTGTGACTTGGCTGTAGTCACTTACTTCTCTGAGGCTCAGCTTCTCCACCTCCCTCGTAGGACTACTGCTGTGAGCATTAAATAAGATAATGCATATAAAGTAAGGGCAAATAGCAGGCATTGATCAGCCAGGAACAATCCTTTTCCTTTGGAGGGGGATAGTTGAAGAGAAACTTAGAGGAGAAATTGCTGCCCTGGCTGCTTATGTGAGGCCATCACCATAGGCGGAACAGGAG
This sequence comes from Scalopus aquaticus, assembly GCA_004024925.1. Taxonomy (NCBI): domain Eukaryota; kingdom Metazoa; phylum Chordata; class Mammalia; order Eulipotyphla; family Talpidae; genus Scalopus; species Scalopus aquaticus. The sequence goes on from PVIJ01013921.1 coordinate 40,805, forward strand.
CCATTGGTTCCATAGTCGGTGGTTATGATAAAGGAGGCATGTGAGGAGTCCAGCAAGATGACAGCAGAGGTGAAAATGTCAGGTTCGCCTCCTCCATGTATTTACAGCTAAATAACAACTGAAACAATGACCCTTGAAAGGTAAACAAAAGAGTACTGTATATGCCAAGAGTGATGGCATAGTGGAAAGGGGTAGGAAAAACTGTAATGAAACTCTGTTGAAGTGATACCAGGGCAATATAACCCATAAGTGGGAGGAGCAGCTGCCATATGAGAACCTTTCTGCTGGGCACATGCCCACATGGGGGGCATTAAAAACTGGGGACTGGGGCCTCCCTTGTGGTGCAAGGGGTTAAGTCTCAGCACCATGAAGCTATCAGCAGCCACTGCAGCACCAGTTCAATCCCCAGCCAGGGAGCTAACCCACATATGGCACAGCAGACCTCTCCTGTCTCTCCCACTGCTCCCCTCAGCAGTGTATTCCAGTAGATCCGCCTGTTCTGCTCCCCACTCTGTCTCTGGTGAATCCTCTCACCCCTGCACCTCTGGCCTACATATGCATAAATGCTGTTAAAAACTACAACTGGGAACTATACTGAAGAAAGATGCACAGAATTGGTGTCTACTCCAGAGAGTGCACCATTGGAGAACCATAGCAGGAAGGAATGGTTGTTTATCATCTTGAGCCTGTGGTCTCCAAACAAGAATAATTGAAGACCAAATGTGCAGGGAGAAAAAACCCAATCAGATCACCTGTGCCTCAGTACTAAAGAGGCTATTATCTGTAGCCTATAGTTGCTATACTCAAAACACCTGCCTCCCCCACACCCATGGCCAAAATTGAAACAACAACCTAATTTTATTAACTGGAGTTTGAAGCACCTGGACCTTAATGGCAAGAGCAAGTGCCCTAGTGCAAGATTTCATATTCGGAAGACAAATAAAAATTCATGACTTGTGACCCTGTCTCAAAATAATCCCTACCCAGCACCACATCTGTGCTCACCCACAGTGTAGACTGACGCTGACATGCAACTGTTCATGACAATTTGACCAAGGTGTTGGCCTGTCATTTTTGAACCTCATTATACAACCTGGGTACTTGTAGCACTACAGGAAACTTGAACCCTTGGTGCTCACTGGAGGCAACTTTTTGGTGCCATCCTGTTCAAGTTCCTATCTATCACCCTCTACTGACATCAGTGCCCTGGTCACTCGAACAGATGTAGAGGTATTGGTCTAGGAAATAATAGACACCTAAAAATCGAGGATTATACCAACCTAATTGCAGGTGGGGTATAAAACCAATTCATCAAAACAAGGAAAGGAAGCTCATCCATTAAAAACTAAAAATGAAGAGACAGAACAACATAGTGCATATACTGGAGCAATAACCCAAATACCTGAGAAGTCTAAATCAAGCAGATCCCTGGAATATGCCTGATGAGGAATTTAAGGTAACAGTTATAACCATGTTTGCTGAGTTCAGAAAAACAATGGAGAATTGAAAACAAGAACACGATACAGAAAATATGAGACTTAGAGATAGAATTATTAAACCTAAAAAGTACTGTAACTGATTAAAAAACATGATAGAGGGTCTCAACAGCAGACAAATGCAAGTAAAGGGGGAAAACGGTGAACTTGAATGTGCACTGGCAGAGAGAACACAAATAGAACAATAAAGAAGAAAATAATTTAAAAAATGAAAACAGTGTAAGAGCTCTTTAGGATAACCTAAAGAGAAAAATAACTATATTATGGGAGTCCCAGAAAAAGAGACAGTCATAGAATATTTATTTAAATAAATAATTGTTGAGAACCACCTCAATCCAGGAAATGAAACAGACATCCTGATCTAAGAGACCTAAAGAGTTGCAAAAAAAAAAATACCAGAAAAACACTCCTAGATGCATAATTAAACTGTTAAAATCCAATAACAAAGAATACTAAAAGCTTTGAGAGAAAAAAAAGTAACATATAAGGGAACACCTATCAGAGTGTGCACGGACATACTAGAAGTCTTGGGGGCAAGAAGAAATGGCAAGTGATTTTTAAGGTACTCAAAGGAAAAGATTTTCAGTTTAGAAAACTGTATCCTCATGCACCCGTATGTTCATTGCGGCACTATTCACAATAGCAAAGGTATGGAAGCAACCCAGATGTCCAAAAATAGATGATTGGATCCAGAAGATGTGGTACATATACACAATGGAGTACTATTCAGCATGGAAAGAAGATAAACACATGCAATTTGCAGAGACATGGATGGAATTAGAGGGAATCATACTCAGTGAAAT
>PVIJ01013922.1:0-43094 GCA_004024925.1 Scalopus aquaticus
ACCCGGCTGTGCCCTTTGCTGTTGCAGACTGAGGAGCTGAACAAGCAGGTGGTGTCGAGCTCCGAGCAGCTGCAGACGTGCCAGGCGGAGATCATCGAGCTCAGACGCACGGTCAACGCCCTGGAGATCGAGCTGCAGGCCCAGCACAACCTGGTGGGTGTTGCCAGCCCCCGCCGGGAAGTGGGAAGTGGGGGAATGGGCCCACCCTGTCCCTCCTAACGCTGGCAGCCCTGTGGGAGAAGCCCCTTCAGGAGCGGCTGTGAGACGTTCTCTATTTCCCCACACAGCGGGACTCCCTGGAGAACACCCTGACGGAGACCGAGGCCCGCTACAGCTCCCAGCTGGCCCAGGTGCAGTGCATGATCACCAATGTGGAGTCCCAGCTGGCCGAGATCAGGAGCGACCTGGAGCGGCAGAACCAGGAGTACCAGGTGCTGCTGGACGTGCGGGCCCGGCTGGAGTGCGAGATCAGCACGTACCGGGGCCTGCTGGAGAGCGAGGACTGCAAGTGAGTAGGAGGCGAGCACTATTTTCCTTGGGACTGTAGCAGATGCTGTGGGATTGAAAGGTTTTCAGGATGGAAATGAATTTAAAATTTCAAGTTTTTGGCCGGAGACAGTCTGAGGAAGAGCCACCTTCTTACATAAAGTATGCTTCCTATCTCTTCAGCTCATTGTACCCTAACTTGCCCCAATGATTTTCTATCTCCAGGCTCCCCTGCAACCCATGTGCCACAACCAACGCATGCGCCACAGGCAGTCCTTGTGCCCAGCGCCCTCGGTGCGGGCCTTGCAACAGCTTTGGGTGCTAGAGGCCGCAGTGCCACGAGGAGGAGAAGGGCTCCGGGGTCACATCACAGCTCTGTTTCATCCGAAGATCTCCAGCTATGACCGCACTTTGGACAAAGCAAGCCATTTCCACGAGCACTAGCTTCCAGGTGTCAGCACCAGCCTTCCACTGAATTCCCTGGTAGATCCTTCAGTGCCAGGCTGCAAAGTCTACTTAGAGTCAGTGTGTGTTCTGAGTCAGAGTGAGAAATCCACAACAGGACCCAGTGACATCTACTTTCACAATCACACAATGTGTTACGCTTTAACAAATGCTCCTTGAAATATGTTTTTAAAATAATAACATTAAATGTGATAGAGCATGCTATGACCCTGAACTGGAAGAAATCTTTGTCGATCTTTTGGTTTTTGGAGCTGTGATAAAGGGCCTTTGTAAACCTCCTAATAAACTCTTTATCTAATTTAAACATGGTATCTGTCTTTTCACTCATTCATTTCAAATCAGGTGTCTTCCCTACTGAATGGGAGAAAATCTTTGCACCCACACAAGTGATAATAGACTGATAGCAAAGATCTACAAAGAACTTACACAACTCAACAAAAACAAACAACCCAATCAAAAAATGGGCAGAAGAGTTTCTCCAAAGAAGAAATACAAATGGCCAATAGGTATATGAAAAAATGTTCAGCATCGCTTATTATCAGGAAAATGCAAATCAAAACCACAATGAGATACCACCTCGCATCTCTGAGGATGGCACATGTTAAAAAACCAGAAACAACAGATGCTGGTGAGGATGAGCAAACACTGCTGGTGGGAATGCAAACTGGTCCAGCCACTATGGAAAGCCGTGTGGAGGTTCCTCAGAACACTAAAAATGGATCTACCATGTGATCCAGCAATTCCACTCCTAGGAATCTACCCAAAGAATACAAAAACACTAATTCGAAAGGAAACCTGCACTTGTATGCTTATTAAAGCCCTAGTCACAATAGGTAAGATATGGAAATGATATAAATGCCCTAAAACAGATGACTGGGTCAAGAAAATGTGGCATATATACACAATGGAATACTACTCAGCAATCAAAAAAGAGAAACGCATGCCAATTGCAGCAACATAGATGGAGCTAGAAGGGATCATGCTAAGTGAAATAAGTCAGAAGGAGAAAGATAAATATTGGATGGTTTTACATGTATGGGAAATATAGAGAAATGGAACAAAGGGTCAGGAAAATGACAAAACTTGCAAGCTGACCACAGATCTGAGGCATACAGCAGGGGAGGGGAAGGGAGAAGGGTCAAAACAGGGGAGGGAAGAGCACAAGGGACCTTGATGATGGATAGGGGTTCTGTGGTGGTGGGAGAACTACGGAGACTACACCTGAGGGGGGAAATCAAATACTAGTCCAAAAATTAAGAATTATATAAGAAAATAACTAAAAAAACCAAAATTGGGTGTCTTATATAAACACAAAATAACTAGCACTCTTCCACCAAGGGGTCTGTTCACCTCAATATATGGTCTGTGACCACCCTCAAAAGAAAAGTCCCCACCAGTCATCACCTACCTACTGTAGTCGATGTCATGCTGGGAGGTGGTGGGAAGGGAATGGTGAGGCCACACCAGGGAACCTGCCGACATTTTCTGTTAAGCTTCTCAGAGGAAATATGAGTGTCACAAAAATCGGACATCAGGAGGAAGCGACTCTTGAGAGAAAGGTTGTCTTTTGGCAATGTGAAAATATTGTAACCTGGAAAGAAGTGGGGAAAACATGTTCAGTCAATAATCACCTTCCTCCATTTCTGTCTCTGCACCTTGGAGAGCTTTCTTCATAGCCATCAAAATCAAGGAATGACTATTTTTGGGAATAAATATCCTAGAATAATTATTAAAATATGCAGAATACATTGTACTCAGATCCAATTGTTGGAGTCAATGTATCACACATCATCACGCCAAACTGTTCAAAAAGACTCATTTTCAATCACATTCCTCTCACCAAAATGCTATTAATGTTGATATTCTCTTTCATATCATTCTTAGTATTTAGGAGGGAAAATATTTATGTCCATTTAAGAATAAAAGCAAAGTCATTGTCAAAGTTTTGTCACAGATTACTTATCCCTTACAACATAAAATATACACCAATAATATACAGAATATTTTACAGTTGTGGTATCGACACATAATATACAGAAAAGGCAGTGAACACAATGGGGGCGTGTGCTCCACACTTCTCTGGCTGGGATGTAAAACACCGTGAGGCCCAGGGGACTAGTGGGCCCTGTACCCCGGACTGCCTCGAGAGCACAAGCTCCCCACTGTAACCCCAGCCAGCGGGCCAGTCTGGACGAGGTCCATTCCAGGGCTGCCTGGATGGAGAAGACAGACGAGATCAGGCACCCAGAGTTTATAGCAGTGAGGGAGACACACAGGAGATAAGAGGGACCGAGCAACTAAGTCACAGGCAGAGCAGGAAGAGGCTTTTCAACAGCACGAGGGGCCAAGAACAAAAGAAAGCAGATGGCTGGTGTGAGTCTGCAGCGGCAGTGACAATGGTCAGAGCTGGCCTCTCCAGGCGGCATGGGAGTGGAGACCTGGAAACTGGGGAGAAAGAGGTCCGAGGGAAAGAGTATTCCAGAGAGAGTACCAGCAAGTCGAGGCAGGGCATGAGGCAGGTGCCTTTGAAGGAGGAAGGTCGCTGACAGCAAGGGAGGGACCACAGGGCCCAGGGACAGGCGGTGGCCAGGGCCTGGGGCCTTGAGGGTCTCGGGAGGACCTGACTGTGTTTTCAGTGAAGAAGGAAGCCGCAGAAAAGTTCAAAGGATGGATTGGATCGACACCTTTATTGAAAGGAGCACTTTGGCAGCTGAGTGGGAAGTAGACGTGCAGAAACACTAACAGAGCTGGGGTGGCGGGTGACGGTCACCATCAAATGCGTGTTCGGATCTGTGGCAAAGAGGCACTGCTTCCTGCCAGCTGCCGCCCGTGCTCAGCAAAGACAGGAAAATCCAACAAGAAGTGCCCGAAGTGACAAGAATTGCTGAAACTGTCAGAAGACACGATCATGATGTGACCTGTCCCTTGTTATTGTAAAACTCACACTGACATCCTGATGAGGGCTGCACCAGGCTCTTATCTGAGTCCACACCAGGTGTGCACAGGTGTGCAGCCCGAGTCTCTCACGCTCACTTGTGAACGTGTAGGGACAAGCACGGCTCTGAAATTGAAAGACCACGGAAGGGTTGCAGAATCCCTGGTCAAAGACAGAATTCCAAGAGACTAGAGCCTACTCAGCAGTGGTCGGGGGCGCTGGGGTCTGCATGAGCTTACTCACGTGACAGCCTGGAGTGTGGCACTGGAGTGTGAGCATGTGAGGTTTTAGAAATGGTGAAAGAGGCCAAGAGAAGGAATACAAACCAAGCCCCTGAAAAATCTCGGGTTGGAAAATGCCTGCGTTAAGTATCCAATCTGAATCGTAAGCTCCATCGGAGTCTCAGATCATGGCAAATTACTTGGCTGGTCAAGCCTCAGTTTCTTGATATGTAAAATGGGGAGAATAAGAACCACTTCCCAGCTTTGAAAATAGAGTGAAATGAGATTCTGTTGGTAAAGGCGCTTAACCCAGTGGCCAATACATAGTAAATGTTCAGTTAACAGTTTCTATCCGTTTGGGGGAAGCTGGAGGAAATGGTGTGGCTGCGCTCCAGCCTCCAGCCTCCGTCCTATTAATCAGGCGGGACAGGACATTCACAGCATTGGCACCCAGAGATTGTCCACTCAAGGCCTTCAGCAGGCACGTTAGGTACACGGTTCCCCGTTCCCTCGAGGAGGGGGCTGTGGAAGTGTGAGTGGTGGGGTGGGGGCCGAGGGCTCTGACCCAGGGCCTGAGAATCAGAGAGGGATGGATGCAGATGTGTGCGCTGAGGATGCACACGCAGCGGGCCCTGTGCACGCAGGGTTGTGTCAGGGGGAAGATGCCTAGTCAAGGACAGGAGGCGAGGGGTGCTGTCACGAATGGAACAATCACAGTTCTCAAATGGCGAGGCAGGTGGGCCGCACAGCTCTCCGAGTGTCAACTACCGCATTTACTGGCTTACGGCTGACCGCTGGCCACGGGGATAGAGGTGATAGGTGCCTTGGACACTGGGGGCCAGAGCTGCGTGTGCCCGTCAAACAGTGTGGGGAGGAGTTCGCCTTGGGACAGGCAGGCTCAGGCTGTGTGTTGTGATGCCCCAGACACACCAATGGAGGGTGACACCTTGTGAGGAGGGTGCACTCTGAGGGCGGGGGAGGGGAAAATCTGTTCTTGATAAATTCTTAATTAGGTCGGCTCTTCAAGACAGCCGATCTTGAACTGAATTGCAGAAACACAGGTGCTCTGGTGGGAGCAGGGGTGGAGAAGCATCCAGAATCTTGCAGTTGAGATAAGGTGAGCTCTGATAGCAGTACTGGCTGCCAGGGCTTGACACTTGGGTGCCAAGGATTTTAGAAAAGCCACCGTCTGTTCCTCCGAGGGTTGCATTCCTGCCCTGAGGCTGGTACAGAGAGGGGGAGATACAGGACACCCAACTGCAGCCATTGTCTTGGGCCCGGCCAGTGACTTTATCACTTGGTCTTTGCATCCCTGTTTCTGCCACTACCTTGCCTTTGTCTCCCAACTCTAGTCCCCTGTTTGCCCTTGTATTTAATTGTAAATGCAACTTTTGGGCTCTGCCTTTGGTGCCCCCGGGGCAGGATTTGGCCCCATTTTTCTACCTCCTTTCTGCTCTTGGCCTCCTGGTGGGTAACTCACATGTGCCATCGGTGAGCTAGGGAAAGTCTCCCCTTCTGAGCAGGCACACCGCAGTTGCCGGCTGTGACAACAACCCAGAGGAGGGTCTTTGGCTTCCGTGCAATCCGCAGCTGGATGCTCTTGGGCCTCACATGGCTCATCCAGTGTACGTGGCAGCTTCGAGACAGTCATGCAGCTGCTTGTTGCTCTGCCCCGGACTCCATCCTGGCTACTGTGCCGGCCAGACCATCCTCATGTCATAGAGTTTAAATAATATGAAGGATATTTAATGTTTCTTATGGATCCTTGTGGTAGCTTTTATGGCAGACACATAGGAGGCACATCATCGGTGCTTAACAAATAATACCTGCCCGGTTGAAGTTTATAATTCACTTAGGGCTGATGAAGAAGTGAGGCACAGAGAGGGTGCTTGGACAATGTCGCGGCAAAAAAAAATGTTTTCCTATTAAAAGGAGATGCACTTGGGTGACTGAGAACAGGAAACATGTAGGTACGTGGTTGTCTTTTTAAAATGAGAGTCTTTCCCTCTTGTTTTAACGTTGGCACCATGGACTTGGAAGGTGATACGTCATTCCAACATTAACAACCATGACACATAAGATTAGACAGGAAACTTCCATGAGAAGGAATTTTGGTGACAAGAACAAGGGTCAGAGTGCAACTTTTGAATTAAGTCCCCAAAAAACAGAAATTAAGGATTCAAGTGGTTTGACCACATGAGGACTGCATTCAGGCCAGGAGTTTTTCCAGTTCTTCTAGGCGCCTGGAAAGTTGCCTGTTACGTCCGTGTTACTAGTCCAGTGGCCGAGCTGAGATGAAGCTTTGCTCCTCTACTGCAGAGCCTGGACATAAAGCCTGGCTAGACATAAAGCTGATCAAAGCTGACATTCTAGAAAGATCTGGATTTGAACTGAGAGTCAGGGAGTGTCTGAGTGAGTAATCTTCCCCCACCCCCCCTCTAGTTAATCTGGAACCCATAATCAGTAAAAGCCTAGTAACAAGGGAACCTCCTGGTTGAGCCAAGTTCTTTCAAACTTACACTGATTGCAGATCCGGCTAAAGAAGCTGACTGAAAAATACAAGTGTTTATACATATAGTTAAAAAAAAAAAACTTGGACTTGTAGCTACATTCATAAACACAGAAGATGCTAGACGGATTTACCTAGGAATTCATCAGTGTGTTTGTCCCTGGGAAGGAGGCTTTGGCGTGCGGTGGGCATGGACATCAAAGGCGCTCTCAGGGCTGTCCTTCATGCTGTATTTACTTGCTTTTTTAACCCACTTAGAGCAAATATATATAAAAAAGGATCGCCTCTAATCATGAGTATAGAAGCAAAGGTTTAAAAATATGCTTTATCTGTTGTTTTATTTTGTCTTGTCTTAATGCCTACTTTTTTTTAAAAAAAAAGGTGTTTTATTACTAGCAAAACTAAAGAATTGAGAAAAGCAAGCTAATCCTTTTCTTCCAGCAGGCAATGGCTGTGATCATCTGGGGCATTAGACCTTGGTACTTACCTGATGGAAACTAACAGTGCTTAGAACAGACTGGGTAGCCAGGAGGGTTTAAATTCTTATGTTCGGTCCTGGGCACCCACAGTGCAGGCACAAAGGAATGATGAATGCCGTTTTTTCCAGATCCTAGTGATAAAATATTTATGTAAAGGTGTTTGTAAATTTTATACTTACTTTGATAAAAAGAAAGGATGACAAGTGAGTTCAAGACCACCTTGTAATAAGGCCTAAGTGCTTTATCATAAGCAGTCTGGGGCTCTCTTGGATGTACTATATAGGATTCCTCCATGGTAAGAAGCCCAAGCAACTTTCTAGTGATTCCAGTCTTCAAGTCTTCCAGGCGAAGCCCCAGACATCATAGCAGAGATTAATCATCCTTCTGTGCCTTTTCAGAATTCCTGACAGCAATTCAAGAGCAAATAGAATATTTGCTGATCTAGCCCGCCATATTTGTGTTATTTGTTCTGCAGCAGTAGAGACTGTGACAAGGGCTTTCTCTGGGACCTTTGATTTTTCTTCACCTTGGATGGGAATCAAAAGAAAGCATCAGACAGTTACATTCTGACTTCCAGCATTCGTAACAGTCTCAGAAGGGGTGTGTGTCTAACAGGTCTTGTCATCTCTCTTTCTAAAGACTACCTGCATAGGTAATTCCCAGCGTGTCTTTTATTCGCTAAAGATGGCGACATACCTTGTTGCAATTTACGTTTGATAATTCCAGTCTCTGAAGTCTGTGTGGGCTGTTGAGGTTCCTTCTACCAGCCTCACTCATGGCGCCTTGTTTCCTGTGTCCTCAGTCATGAACGACAGTGACTTGGTCATTGTTTAGAAGAGGTGAAGTCACGGCTACTGCAGTAAGCGACACCTTCCAAAGTCCCCAAATCTTAACAAAGTTAAGTTCTAGGTTCTTGCTCATGCTCCATGTTCAACAGAAGCCAGTAGGAGGCTCTAGTCACCACACCTTCTTAAGAATCTAGGTTGACAGTAGCTTCACAGATATCCTTCCACAAAGGATAATCTGCAGAAAATGTGCCCGACTGCACACTGGCTTGTGAAGCCTTGGTCTGGGAGTGATGCACAACACGACCGCCCATCTGTTATTAGCCCAGCAAGTCACTTGGTCACTCGAACCTCAAAGGAGGTGGAGAAGTGCATCCCTGCCCCCAGAAATACTTGGTAATGATGACCATACTCATTTTCCTTGGAATATTATTTACGGAGCTTTGGAGAGGTAGGATGATGGTGTGTTCCTTCAGAAAGAATATGTGTTTTCTCTTGCCCTGACACGAGACATGTCCATTTAACCCTTCTTGTTAAATTCATGGTGTGAAATTTTTGGAAACACCCATGGCCCTGGTGGTAGGAGTGTGTTGGGGGGGAAGGGCAGTGAGTTTGTGTCTGGGTGACCGTCACACCAAGGGTGTAACCCTTTGGGATCCCAGCTTTATGGAAGGGAGGACCTACCTTGAGCTGGTCCTGGATCTTCTGTTTGTTTCCCTGAGAGGTCATTTTGAAAACTGCAAATCCAGTTTGCCGAGTTTAGTGCATGCCCTTTGGGGAGAAGTGCTCAGCTCACCGCCCTGAGTCAACCTTTAAGTAGTTCTTTCTTGGTAATTGTACTATCTTGTCAGCTCTTTGATGCTTTTAAAAAGATTAACACTTTAAAAAAAGATACATGATATATAGTTCTTTTTATGATGCAGGTTAATCCAAAATATCTAACCTGTTATTCCATCTGAAATAGAACTTCTGGAATTATCCTGTTCAATGCAGAAGCTAGGGACACATGTGGCCATTTCAATACACATGTATCAATACTAAACATGATAAAATTTCCTACAAAGCGATAATAATTAAAACAGCGTGGTATTGAAATAAAAACAGACACAAACACCCATGGAGCCAAATAGAAAACCCAGAATTAAAGCCACATATCTATGAACAACTAATGTTTGACAAAGGAGTAATGAAAATGCAGTGGAACAAGGACAGTCTATTCAAAAAATGGTGCTGGGAAAACTGGACAGCCACATGCAAAAATATGAAGCTAGACTACTACCTCACACACTGCACAAAAGTCAACTCAAAATGGATAAAAGACCTGGACATAAGACCTGAAACCATAATATTTATAGAAGAAAATATAGGCAAAACTCTACACAACATACATCTCAGCAAAATCTTTAAAGACACATCCCCAAAGCGAAGGAAGTGAAGGACAAGATAAACAGATGGGATTACATCAAAATAAAAAGCTTCTGTACAGCAAAAGAGACATTAACCAAAACTAACAGACACCCTACCAACTAGGAAAAGATCTTCACACACAATATAACCAATAAAGGACTGATAACAAAAATTTACAAGGAACTCACACAACTTAACAAAAACAAAGCCAATAATCCAGTCAAAAAATGGGCAGAAGAGCTAAAAAGGCACTTCTCAAAAGAAGAAAAGCAAATGGCCAACAGATACATGAAAAAATGTTCAATATCACTTATAATTAAGGAAATGCAAATCAAAACCACCTGTGAGGATGGCACACATTAAAAATATAGGCAACAACAAATGCTAGAAAGGATGTGGAGAAAAAGGAACTCCTCTACATTGCTGGTGGGAATGCGAACTGGTCCAACCATTATGGAAAGCTGTATGGCAGTTCCTCAAACTGCTAAAAATGGAACTTCCATATGACCCAGCAATACCACTTTTGGGAATCTACCCAAAGGACACAAAAACACTAATTCAAAAGGATATATGCACCCATATGTTCATTGCGGCACTGTTCACAATAGCAAAGGTATGGAAGCAACCAGATGTCCAAAAATAGATGATTGGATCAAGAAGATGTGGTACATATACACAATGGAATACTATTCAGCATTCAAAGAAGATAAACACATGCAATTTGCAGCAACACGGATGGAATTAGAGGGGATCATACTCAGTGAAATAAGCCAGAAAGAAAGAGAAAAATATCGAATGGTTTCACTTATAACAGGACTATAAGGAAACCAAATAGGAGAGAGACACTCAGTGGGGGGAGGGGGGAAGGGTAGGGTAAGGGCACAAAATGGAGTAGAAAAGAACACAAGGGACCACGGAGATGGATGGGTCACAGGTGAGTTGGTGGTGGGTTACCCAAGGGGAATACAAAATGTAAAAGATATAAATAACAATAAAAATATAATAAACATGATAAATAATTCAGTTTATCACATTAACCACATTTCAAGTGCTCCATGGCCACAGGTGTCCAGTAGACTCCCTACTGGACAGAATTCTATACAGCATGCAAGTTCTATTGGACAGAACTACTTCCAGACCCAGGATGGAGCAGAGCAGACTGATAACCATGAAAGGTGTGGGACAAATGGTGGCAGAGACACTGTTGTCTTGTAGTTGACACTTTTGACTGTATTGTGCTACAGGAGTCATCTCACAATATTTATGATTTTGTTGTTTATTTAACAAATATTGAGCGTCAGTAGCTAGTGGATGTGAATCAGTGAATAAAATAGCCATGGTCTCTATGTCTGAGAAACTTACAATCACTTGAAGGTACTTTTACTCTAAGACTTACCTTGAGACAAAGAAGCATTATTTTGTGGTCCCCTCAAGTGAGCTTCAGGAACAGAGCTGAGTACAAAGCCAAGCTTTGCATCTGTTATTGGGCAAAACTAAGGGATACCCAGGGGCCCAAACTGTTAAGAGGGAAAATCACGTTGCCTGTTGTAAGGTTTCAAGTTGTCCATGCACATCAAAGTGTTACCAGAACCCAGGTGGTTGAGCAGTGGGAGCCGGCAGGAGCAGTGGTGTCTCTCACCCTGCTGCTCCACACAAGTCAGTTGTGGCAGTTGGTCCTCAGAGGCCAGTAACTGCCATTTTATCAGTTGTGGCAGTTGCTCCTCAGAGATTTCCTGGATCATGGAATGGACCAATCATGTGCTAGCTATGAGCTGATTGGTGCTAAATGGTTCAATCAGCCACAGGACTGAAAAATGGTCCAATCAGACTTGTGGGTGGGGCACTCTGAAGGAGGATATAAGTCAGGGTGGGAGGGAACTGAGGGGTCTCTAAAGAGATGAACCAGAGAAAAGACACCAGCCCCTAAAGAAGAAGACAGTTCCAGACACCAAAGGAAGAAGAAAAAAGGGGAAGATTCCTTTCCTGGCCTCCAAAGAAGAAAGAAGAAAAGATGCACCCAGCAGCAGCCCTCTGAGGAGGGAAGAGAAGCCAAAGACCTCTGTCAGAGATTGGGCCTCAGAGCCTGCGCCACTGGTCCTGTCTCTGACATTGTCTGAAAGGAGCAGCAAAGGCCCTGGGCCTGGTGTCCCAAAGAGCTGTTTGTTGTTGGTGTAACCCAACAACTCACAAAGAGCTGTCAACACTGGGTGTCTCTGACACTGCCTCTGAGGGACCAATAGCGACCATCACTACTGGTCAGTGCTGTCCAGCATTCCTGATAACCAGTGCCAACCATCACTGATGCTATCTGGGTGAGGTAGCTGCCACTTGTGGATGCAGTAAGCACTTTGTTTCCCCTGTTTGTGAAATAAACCCCATGGTTGTTCCTGTTCCTGGAGCCTGAAGTCTCCTACAATTGTGCAGGAGGAGGAAAACCCACATACAGTGACCTGTTCTCTTATTGGGCACCGTCCTTTGTTGTTTTTGGCTATTTTGCCTTTTGGGGCTTTTTGGTGGCTCTCTTGCCTCAGAGCCTGGGGAGTTTTGTACTGTCCACCAGTTTCAGTTGGTGACCATGAAGGGACTGGACACCTGTCTGCCCCTCTTTCAAAAGCAAGATAATCAAACTCTAGTGTGTGTAAAGATTTTTAACTGATAGAGAGGTGTAGGTGAGAGGGCTTCAAATAAGACTCCTGATCAAACTCTGAAATCACCCCTCCCCTGTTGGGCAAACACTCAGCCAGATAGGCTGGGCTCAGAGCCGGGTGGCTGCAGCCCAGAAGCAAAGCTTCCAGGAATCCAAGGCCCCTCCCAGCAGGAAGGTTAGAGACCAGACCTCCTCTGCTTGAAGAGAAGAGCCAAAATGTTACAAATGTACCCTACAAGTTGAATCCACTAGAGTCAAGATAACTGCCATTGTCTCTGAAGAGCCCACTTGCCAAAGTGCTAAAGCTGCAAAGAGCAAAGTCCAGAGCTGCCTGTGTCTCCCTGTTACCCACACAATGACTGCCAGGCTCATTCCTCTTTCCCAGCAGCCCCACATTCAGGAAGTACCTGCAGGGAATGCTGGGAGATGTAGTCAGATGTCAGAGGTGAGGACTACATCCTATGGAGTCCATAGTGACCCGCCTAGAAGCCAAATCTGACCCCAGCTGTGCCAGCCTGCTCTAACACATCTTCCAGTTGAAGAAATTGAACCCCACAAGCCTCACTTTCCTCATGTACCAAATAAGGAACATAATACTTGTTGTATGTAGTTATCTTGAGTTAAGCAAGAAAAAACATATAAAGTGCCTAGGGCAGTGCCTGGTATATGGGGAGGGGCTGATAACATGCCCCCTTAGCCAAGAGATGATTAATTGAACACACGGTTTAAACCAGTGCCATGTAAACACAATACACTTCTCATATCAAACCAAGTTTTTGATGAGCTGCCTCTGTTGAAATCAGACTAGAGGTGGAGAAAGAAACACCTGAAGTTACACACGCAATGCCACCTGGTGAACACTAGAGGCCGTCGGACAGATGTCGCGCGGGGTTCATCACCTCCCCTGCACCGCCCCAACTGCTCTCACACACAAGTTTTAATAGGCACTCAAGCTCCCCAGTGAGAAAACCCAGGACATTGTGTAAAGCATCACCTAGCACACACCCAATTAACTCCTGACGGATAGCTTTGGGGATGGGGAAGAACTTTCAAAACATGAAAACAGCTGGTAGGAAAAGATCAACAGGTTTGTCTACATAAAGACAATTCTGTGCATAAAAATACCATAGACAAAATGAAAACAAAATACCTGGGACTAATTTTGTGACAGAAAGTTAATAAATTTAGCATATAATGAACACTTATAAATATGAGTAGCATAATAGGAAAATCAACATGAGCAGTTAATTTCCAAAAGGAAAAGATAAAAGTGATCCATTAAATAAATGCACTAACCACTAAATAAATACAAATAAAACTACAGTAAGATTTCATGATTGGCTTACCAAGCCAACAAAGTAGTTTTAAAAAAAGCCAACCCTGGTGCTGATGAAAGGGCTGTGAAATGAGCACAATTTTTCTGAAGGATGATTTTCCAATACTTATTAATAACCTCAAAATTATTAACATGCTGAAGATTTCGCCTTTACATTTCTGGAATTTAGGGACTTAATAAGAAAGGACCATAAAGAGTCCCTGTCAGCTCAGTGTTTTACTTTTTTTTTTAAATTTTTTTTTAAAGATTTATCTATCTATACATACAAGCTAGGGTACGGGCCAGAGGCGCGGGGCGGCAAGAGGGTCCACCAGAGACAGAGTGGGGAGCAGTACAGGCAGATCAGAACTACACTGCTGAGGGGAGCAGCGGGCGAGGCAGGAGAGGTCTGCCACACCATGTGGGACTCTCCCCGGCCAGGCGTAGAACTCACATCGACACTGCCGACAGCTCCACAGCACAGCGCTCAACCGCCGCGCCACCAGGGAGGCCCCTCAGTGTTTTACTTTTAATATTGAAAAGTTAGAAATAAAATTAGTCAATAGGGTAGGTTTACACCAACTAGAACATATGTCCTCAAAACTTTGAACATTTAGTAATCAAACACTCAAGCATTTTCTGGTTATGGGCAGTATTCAACATAGAAATCAATTTGCACAGTATGATTGCAATTTTGTGAAAATATACCTCAGAGTGAAACCTTGAAGTGTTCACTGATTCTTCTGTAATTTCCTTCACAGCTTCTCTTTCCTCATTACTTGCACATCATGGGGTCTTTCCCTCGTCAGAGATCCCAGCGTAGGGATATTACTGTAGAAATGCAGAGAAAGACTGCAGTGGAAACCAGGCGCAGGGCAGGTACAGTGCGGGGTGGGGGGAGGGGCTGGCAGTCCTCCCAGCCCTGGGGGAATCTTCACTCTTTCCTTTCTTTTTGGTCTCTCATGGTCTCTTCCTCTTGTAGCCTTTGCGCGTCCTCTCATAGTCCCCTCTGCCATAGCCATTTCTGAGTGATGCCGCCCTTATAGCCTCAGCCTCCAGGCTCAGCTGTACCCACTTACGCATGCCCACACCATACTCCAGGTGGCCACCATCAGGCACGCACGCACCGCGCCATCGCTCCCAAGCCCCTTCTGCATTCAAGGCCTTGGGAGATAGCCACAGAGGCTAGTGGCCAAAAAGCCTGACCAATTTCACTTACCTTATGTAGCGGCAAGGATGAGCGGGGGAATAGGTTGTCTACAGATTTGGGCCGATGGGTCAAAAGGAAAGGAGGAGTCCTCTGTGGCTTTTTAGGCTTTTAATGGTCTTTTGAGTGAGGCAGCCAGGTACAGGGAAGGTTGGGGGGCGGGGCGGGGGCTGGCAGGCCTCCCAGCCCCTGGCTAATCTTCACTCTCTCTGGGCTCTCAGGCATTCTCTTGTGGTCTCTGTTGCACCCCAAATGGTCCTTTGCTGCTGCTCTCTGTTCTCTGCTCCCTACTGCTTCTCCTGCTGCTGCCGCTTCTGTTGCTGCTGCTTATAAGCCCAATCTCTGGCTCAGGTGTGCACACTCACGCAGGCCCACATCCCACTCCATGTACCCGCCATCAGGCACTCGTGTAGGCCTGCAGAGGTCTGTCCTTGATGGGAGGGCAGAAAAACCTGATGACTCTTTCGTTTACCCTACACCTTACAATGACCCAAAGTCAATGCTTAGCTTATGCAATTCAAATGTCAGAAAGAGAGGAACTTGACGTCTGTCTCCTGGGTAGGGGTGATGCAAGGATGCAGAATTCATGGAAAGCAGGAAGAACTCAAATATTTCAGCAGCTGCCATCACAGGGACATTGTGACTGAGAATAAAAGGGGACCATGTATATTTCAGTGGATGCCCACTGTAAAGCAGCTACCACTCTTTCATGCTATGATACTATACGAGCCTCGCAAAACTCCAATCCCATCTCTAAGTGAAGGATGAAAGGAGTATTCTGAATGATTTCCAATTTTATACAGAATTGATATTCTTCCTCTGTCAACTGGAATGAAATTTTGAAGTATTTTTAAACAGTCTTAGAGGAAAATAGTCATGTTTTTAACTTACCTTGGAACACGAATTTATAATTTGTACATAATACATATATTTGCTTGTATGTAAATATCTGTATGTATTTCTAGCTATAACTCATGTCCATATTTGCATGCAAAACTTTAGAGAAAACACTAAGGCAAAACTAGAATATCAGTGATAAATATCTTTGCTGTTAGGTGATGAGTTTTATTTTGCTGTTTAATTTTTTGTATTTTCCAGAAATTTCACATTAAGCAGGTATGAAATTTATAGTGTAATTATTCTCATTATTGTTATTATTTCTACAATACAGCATCCTGGGAAAATGTAACTCATAAGATAAAGCTTTTATTTTCTATTATACTAAGGATTCCTATCAATCAAAGAAAAAGTCCAAAAGTCAATGGAGAAATGGACTATGAATATGGACTGAAAATTCACAGAAGAGGGAACATAAATAGCATTTAAATCTATGAAATATTGCTTAATTTCACTAACAAGATAAGTGCATGTTAAAATGATTCAAAGATTCTCTTTCTCCTCTCAGGTTGGCAAGGTCACAAACTTTGGTAACACTATTGCTAAAACATAAAGAGACAGGTCTTCTAACACATTGCTGATAGGAGTGCAAATCGGTACATTCTTTATGAAGGGTAATTTGATAACATCCATCAAAATTACAAATGCAAAATCTCATGGGTGCAATTAATGGGAGAATATAGAAAGATTTGTATAAAATGATGTAATTATACAGCTATATAATAGGAAGCTATTAAAAATTAGTTAAAATGCCAAAATATTCTAAACAAATATCTTTCAAAGATGAAACATTAAATACAGGCAAACCTCAGAGATAGTACAGGTCCAGCTCCAGGCTAACACCACAAAGCCATTATTGCAATAAGGTGAGTCATGCAAAATTTTTGGTATCCCAGTACATATAAAAATTGCATTTATGTTATATTGCTGTCTATGAAGGTGAACTATCACTGTGTCTAAAAAACATACATATCTTATTTAAAAATACTTTATTGCTAAAAGTTGCTAGCCGTAATCTGAGCCTTCAACAAATAATAGTCTTCTTGCTGTAGAGGGGCTTGTCTTGGCTGAGACTGGTCAGGGTAGTGGCTGTTGAAGGGTGGATTTGTATTCAGAATTTTTGATTTCTTAAAATAAGACAGCAGTGCAGTTTGTCACATTGATTGACTTCCTTTCACGAAAGGCTTCTCTGTAGCAGCCAATGCTGTTTGAGGGCATTTATCCACAGTAGAACTTCTTTCAAAATTCAAAATTTCAATCCTCTCAAACCTTGCTGCTGCTTCATCCACTAGGTTTCTGTAATGTTCTAAATACTGTGTTGTCATCTCAGCAATGTCCATAACATCTTTACCAGGAAATCTTAAGAACCCACTTTCTTTGTTTGTCACTAAGAAGCAGCTCTCAGTTCAAGTCTCATCTTGAAATTGCAGCAATTCAGTCTCCGCTTCAGGCTTCACTTGTAAGTCCAGTTGTCTTACTATTTCTACCACATGCACAGTTGCTTTCTCCACTGCAGTGGAGTGGTGATCCCCACACAGTCATTCATAGGGGTTGGAGTCAACTTCCTCCAAATGCTTTGTAAGGTTGATATTCTCACCTGTTCACAAGAACACCAGTGTTCTTAATGGCATATGTAAGGTGGACCTTTCCAGAGGGTTTTCAACTTACTTTTCCCAGATCCATCAGAGGAATCACTACAATTGGCAGCTATAGTCTTATGAAATGCATTTCTTAAATAATAAGACTTGAAAGTCCAAATGACCCCTCAGTGTACAGGCTGCAGAATGGATGTGTTAGCAGGCATGAAAAACACCTCCATCTCCTTGTACCTTTCCATCAGAGATCTTGGGTGACTAGATGCATTGGCAAAAGATTTGAAAGGAATCTTCTTCGTCTTTTTTTTTTTTTCCTGAGCATTGGGTCGCAACAGTGAGCTGAAAATATTCAATAAACTATATTGTAAACAAATACGCTGTCATCTAGATTTCCTTCTCCCCCCATTTATAAGCAGAATAGAGTTAGCATCATTCTTAGAGGGTCCTAGGGTTTTCAGAATGGTAATTAGCATTGGCTTCAGCTGAAAGTTCCCAGCTTCCTTAGCCCCCAATGAGAATCAGCCTGTCCTTTGAAGCTTTAGAGTCAGGCACCAGCTTCTCTTCTATAGCTATGAAAGTCCTAGATGGCATCTTCTTCCAAAAGAAATCTCTTGTCTACTCTGAAAATCTGTTGTTTCATGTTGCCACCTGCATCAATTTGCTTAGCCAGATCTTATGGCTAACTGCCTGCAGATTTTACATCAGCACTTGCTGCTTCATCCGGGACATTCAAATAGTGGAGATGGCTTCTTTCATTAATTTCATGAACCAACCTCTGCTATTTTCAAACTTTTCTTCTGCATCTTCCTACCGCTCTTACCACTGAATTGAAGAGTTAGGGTCTTACTCTGCATTAGGCTTTGATTTAAGGGAATATTGTGGCTGATTTGATCTTTTATCCAGACCAGTAAAATTTTCTCCCAATCAGCAATAAGGCTGTGTCACTTTATCATTCATGTGTTCACTGAAATACCATTTTAAATTATCTTCAAAAACTTTTCCTTGGCTTTTACAAGGTGCAAAATGCCTAGCTTTCAGCTACCTTGGCTGTTGACACACCTTTGTCACTAACCTAAATCATTTCTAACTTTTTATTTAAAGTGAGAGACGTGTGACTCACATGAACACTTAAAGGCATTGTAGGGTTATTAGTTAGACTGATTTTAATATTGTTGTGTTTTAGGAATTGAGAGAGGATAAAGGATGGAGGGACCACTGGTCTGTGGAGTAGTCAGAACACACACAATTATCAAGCAAGTCTGCCGTCTTATAGGTAACCCAAATATAATAGTAACATAAAAGACCGCTGATTATGGAGCACAAGAACAGATATAATAACAACAAAGTAGTGTGAAATATTCTGAATTAGCAATAAGGATTACCAGGACTGGGGTGCAGACTGGAGACCTGAGTTTTTCAAACCCCCCCACCTTGGGAAATTCTGATGTAAAACTGGTTTTAGAAACCACACGATCTTTGAAGCTTCCTCCTAGTTCTAAAATGCCACATCCTGGGAAGTACTGAGCATCGTATCAGATCCAAGTGACCATCCTCTCAACTATTTATTCCCTTGAAAGCCTCCCCCGCTCCTCTGCTTAGTCCCTGTAGTTCCAGGAGGCCGCCTTACCTCGAGGGCCATCTAAAAAGGAAAGAGAAATTGAAAGAGGGGGTGTGTCTCGGACTCAGATCACCACGCCCACAGCTGCCTTTCAGCCTCTCACCCGCACCTCCTCCTCCCGCTGTGCTTTCTGTGGGTGCTGCCTTCCAGAGGGCAGTCTGTGGGGATGCTGGGCTGCCATTATATCCGAGAGGGTGACAAGGTACCAAAACCCAAAATGGAGATGGGAATTTTGACCCGTCTCAGAATTGACACATGGACCCGAATTCTCTATGAATTTTTGCCTCTCTGCAAAGGCATTTTATTCTGTGGGGCGACGCTCTGGGTGTGTTCTACCATAGCTGCTCACACTCACAGATGGTCTCTATGGCTGGACCTCTTTACAAAGTGCACAGCATTTCCATTTTGTTTTGTACATGCAATCATCTGCTTCTCTCCTCTCTCCTCCTCTTTGGTCCTCTCCCCTCCCCCTCTTTCTCCCTCACCTCCTATCAGCCGCAGGGCTAAGGCTGCAAGGTTGCGGGTTCTGACCCAGCTCCCCGGCCCATTGAGAGAGAAGTGCGAACTCTTCTCTGTGCAGCCCTGAGAGAACGTGGCCCCCAGTCTTGCAGTTTTATGACGAGTCTCTCTCCATTTCACAGGGCAGTCATTACTCACAATTGATGCTCACTGACCAAGCCCAAACAAAAGTGCGGCACACTCCGCATAACACACCCGGACACAAATATTTGCCTTGCTCACGTGGCTCCCGTCAAGAATGCCATTTCCACCTGGGAGGAACCACATGACCAGGGCTCCGGCCGCTGGCGCCGGCGTCGGGTGTGGGAAACCCCGAGTGTAGCACTCTGGCTTTTCAGCACAGCACCCATGACAAAGGGGTCCGCTGCCACCTTGCCCGCAGAGCTGTGCACGGGCAGAGCAGCCCATCCCGGAGCCAGAGTGTGCGCCCCACTTCCCCGTCTCTCCCCAGCCTGGGCTAATGATGGACGGCTGGCTGATGTTTGGAGATGATGACAGGTCTTCCCGATGCATTTTTACCCTCTGGACAAACAGCAGGTGGGACGAGTGGGGCTTTTTTATGAGTTGAGGTACTAAGGGCTGGAAAATAAACAGGCAGCTAATGAGACGTTCTTTTGGAAACTGGCATAAATAATAATAAAGGAAACATCCTGTCCCTTGTGCCAACACCCTTGGGTGAGGGGATATAAAAGCTGCCGTCCAGCTGGCCACCCTCAGACGTGGGGACCTCCGGCCGCGTTCCTGATCTGCGAGCTGACCAGCCGGGACCATGGGGTGCTGCCCAGGGGACTGCTTCACCTGCTGCACTCAGGAGCAAGATTGCTGTGAGGAGTGCTGCTGCCAGGGCCCCTGCTGCGGCTGCTGCGGCGCCTGCTGCGGCGCCTGCTGCGGCTGCGGCGGCGGTGGCGGCGGCGGCTGCTGCGGGGGCAACGGAGGCTGCGGGGGCGGCGGCTGCTGCGGGAGCTGCTGCGGCGGCGGCGGTTGCGGCGGCTGCGGCGGCGGCTGCGGCGGCTGCGGCGGAGGCTGCGGCGGCTGCGGCGGAGGCTGCTGTGGATCGGGCGGGTGCTGTGGCCCGGTGTGCTGCCAGCCCACGCCGGTGTGCGAGACCAAGTGAAGACCTTCCCGCCCCCCTCGGAGGCCGTCCCAGCGAAGTCCTCCTTCGGTTCCCGGCGGAGACCCCTCCTCTCCAGGACCTCCCCCAAGACAGTGTCCTGCCTCCCGCGCTGTTTGCAGAGGAGGACTTGTTCTCTGATGCCTGCCCTGGGTGTTTCGAGGCACCCAGTACGAGAGCTGAATGCTAGTGAGAAATTAAAACTGGGTTCCTCCTCAGTGGATCCCCGAAAGTCAAAGGCTGAATCCTCGTGGCTTAATTTTCATCACGTTGATAGTCTGGTCACTAGAAGGCACCCTCTTACTCCAGGTGGCTTTGGGACTGACCCCTCTCCCCAGCTCTCTGCTGCCTTTGACATGCAAAAATTCCTCTTTGTTAACTTCTTAATAAATTCGAGCATGCTGGCTTAACCAAATTAGTTCTCCCGCCTCTTCCTTCTCTCCCTCTTGGGCACTGGGACCAGGAAAATTTACTCTGGCACCCACGGTAGGGCTGCTGAAATGTAGTTTGTGGATCCCCTGCATCGGATCACGGGGCGGGGGCGGGGTAGCTAAAGTGGAGATTGGGGAGCCCTCTCCGGGACAAGAAGAATCCGCATCCCCAGGGGCAGGACCGGCAATCTGCATTTTAACTACAACCGCACTTGTATACTAAAGCATCCATGAGCTGGCTGAGGTCCACTTGGGGCGGCTTTTAAAAACTACGGAACCTTGCGCTGCCCCTCTGGAGAGTCAGCTCTAGGGTGTGGGACCTGTAGTTTCAGAAGCTTGTGAGTGCTGAAACTGGGCAGTGTCATGGAGAGCCAGGGGCGGAGCTTCCTCCACAGTGTATCAGTGTATAGAAGGGCTTCAGGCTTGGTCAGAACTTTCTGGCAAAGTCAGAGGAGGGGGGTCTGGTAAAACAGACCTGCTAGCTATTCCTGTTTCAAACCTTCGTGAGTACATAGGTCCCAGGGTGTCCTGGGAACTCTGGTTCCTTCCTCCCTTCTTATGCTTTGGCAAAGTCTCCCTCTCCTGTGTTAGGTTTTCTTGTTCTGGATCCAGCTATTTGTTTGTTTTTTGCCTGAGTCCTAGGAAGGAGACGGAGGAGTATAATCTACCAGGTGGAGAGGGAATCAGGTGAAGTGAGTCCAGCTGGAAGGTTAATATTCAAGACAGTTGATCCTGTTTCTTGCTGACTGATTTTACATGTGGAACAAAACTAATTCTGCTCTTGCCCTGGGGAGAACGATATTTATTTTTATTCCTACAAAGTAATGCTTCATTCAACAAAGAAACAATTTCCCCCCCCTGATTATAAGCAAAGCAATGATCCCTAAAAATTTGAAGAAATACAGAAAAATACGAAGGAGAAATAATTGCTGTCTGAATTCTTACCACTCCAAGTTTGTTATTAACATATATCTTCAGAGGTTCCTTTCTAAGTATATTTACAAGTAAAACGGGTTAGGATGCATTTACTTTTTTACTTATAAAATCTTTTCTGTTTCATTTTTATAAGCCAATTGTATTGAGATATAATTCACATATTAGTAAATTATATTCCTATTTTTATGAGATTTGACAAAGGTATATACTTAAGCAACCATCACTGCATTCAAGATGTAGAATTTCACCATTCCCCAAATTTCCCAGTTTTCCTTTGCAGGTAATCTTCTCTACCCCTGATACCAGCTTTAGACAACCACAGAGCTACAATACATCACTATAAATTTTACTACTTCTAGAATTTCATGGAAATGAAACCACATGGGTGAACTCTTTTATACTTAGAATAGCATTTTGCTCCATGTTGTGGGAGCTATCAGTAGAGTATACATACATTTAGGTGTGAAGTCGTACTCCAAAAATTTAGATAGTGTCGTAAGCCAATAGTGAATCAATAAAACTTGATTAATATAGTTCATTATTTTTAATTGAATGGTATTACATTGAATGAATAAAATACATTAAAAATATTCATCAACTGATAGGCATTTGGGTTGTCTCCAGATTTTTGCTATTATGAATGAAGCTGCTATGAACACTCATGTACACATTTTTATATGGACATATGTTTTCACTTATTTTGGATAAATGCTTAGAAGTTTTATTTTCTGGGTAAATAATACATGACTGTTTATAAGAAACCACTGCATTGTTTGGCAAGGTGACTGCACCATTTTATATTTCCACTAGCAATGGCTGGGAGTGTCCGATGCTCCATGTTCTTTTTAACACTTGTTACTGTCAGTCTTTTTATTTTAGCACATATATAGTGGAAGTTCACTTTTTTCTTTTTTTCTCTTTTTTTGGTCTAATTAAAAAACCCAACAGTATTAGAAGTGTCTTGCTTTTGGAGAGAATTTGAGATTTGATTCTCCCTGGTTGATTTTCAGACTGTGCTAATGAGATCTATTTTTGCTCTGGCTGGAATTAGCATTCTAAGAACTGGCTCTTTAATAACCCCCAGGAGAAAGTCAAGCACAGGAGTGTGCCAGTGGGACAAAGTTACCACCGGAATAATGGGGATCCATAAAGTAGTTGTGATTCTGAGTGATCAATTCTTTCATCACTCATCATCATGGTCTCCCAGATGGGTCAATGGAGAGTAGTAACGTCCTTGGATTACTGACAGAAAACTGCCCCTCTTAAGTTGTCCACAGAGGTTCTCATTCATTCATTCATTCACTCACTCACTCACTCATCCAATAAACAAATACTCACTAAGACTTCCCTATGTATCAAACATTTTTCTGGGTGCTGGGTATACATCAGTGAATAAACACAATCCTTGCCATCCTGGTGTTTATATAATGTCAAATGAAATAAGAGCTTTTAAAAAGAACAAACTAGGAATGTACTAGATAGTTAAAAAAAAGCAGGTTATTTTATTGAGCAGGGAAGGATTCTTTGAGGAAATGATGTCCCTATATAAAATATATATATATATAATAAATATATATATGATAATGTTACAGAAGTTTCTTAGCTGAGAGAGTTTTCAGGGATTCACTGGGAGAAGGGCCATTTCCATCTGAAATTTCATTGCTGGCTTAGCTAAGGAAGAAAAGATGAATGGCGAGGAGAAAAGCTGGAAAGGTAGGGATTAGGGTTGTGGAGAGGTCCTCTTCTGCCTCATTTCTGCAAAGCTCTTCAAAGTCCTCTTTCCCCACTGCCCGAGAGCCACATCTTGAAGATGGCTCTTTGTGTTCCTAACCTACTTCCAGCCACTGAGTCATCAGATTCTGGCTAATATTGCTCTAGTCCCAAGGCACGTCCCAGTTTAGGTTGTCACCATGAATCTTTTGGTTAATTGGCCTAGAACCCTCGTGGTCTCCCTGTCCCCAGACTCTCCCTCCTTCTCCAACCCCCTTCTCCACAGTCTGAGACCTTTCCAAAGTCAAACCTGATCAAGTTGCTCCCTTGCTTAAAACTCCCAGGTGTCAGCGTAAAATCCAGCTTCTGATCCACAAGGTCCTTCATGACACTGGTCCTATCGTTGTGCCTCCCTGTCTCCTGGCGCTTTTCATCTTGACATTGCTTCCCAAATGTATCATGCATGAACTGATTCTTCTCCTGCCTTTACCACCGCCTTTAATCCTTCTGCTTTGAGGATTCAGCTTTCCATTCTATTGCTTTAGAAATATTCCTCACTTCCAAAAACCATGTTGGTGTTTCTCCTGGTTGTTCCCATAGCACCCCCATAACTCACCCATGTATTGTAACACTTGTATGTATCCTGTACCGTAACTGCTTTGTATATATTGGTCACTCTTCTAAACTTGGGTTCCCGTGTCAAAATTGCAATTCATTTTTTTTATATCCTTCACACAGAACGCAGTGATGACTGAGTTGGATGGATGAATAAAAATGAAATTGAGTGAGTGATAATGTAAGTTAATGTATGAAGGGAAGGAAAATGAATGTATGGCACATTGGTTCAACTGTTTTAAAGGAAAGCCTGTCTTTTGCATTGATGTTGAAAGCACATGATGTGGGCCTCCCTGGTGGCGCTGGGGTTAAAGTCTCAGCGCTATCAAGCTATCACCAGCTGCTGTGGCCTGAATTAGATCCCAGCCAGGGAGCTGACCCACATGGCACAGCAGACCTCTCCTGTCTCACCCGCTGCTCCCCTCAGCAGTGTATTCCAGTAGATCTACCTGTTCTGCTCCCTACTCTGTCTTTGGTGAATCCTCTCACTCCCCCACACCTCTGGCCTAGACTCCAGCTTGTATGCATAAAGAAATGAAAGGAATCTTTTTTAAAAAAGGAAAGGAAGCACCTGTGGAGGCAAGTTAGGTCTCTCACTGCGCAAAGATGTCTGGTGTCGGTGTTTAGAAACCCAGGGTTCATTTTCTGCCTCATGTCTGTCTCAGGTGGGAGTATTGACACAACAATTTGAAAAAGCATTTGTGTTTTCTTTGGGTCTTGAAGGTGCTTTTCTTTCAGTAGCTGTCAAAATTACTGAAAAGCAAGAACAACTCTGGGGGTCTCCTGAACACTTGAGGTGCAGGGTGGGTAGAAGGAAAATGGGGAGGAAAAGCAGGAAAGGTTGGTCAAGTGCTTCCCAGGGCTTCTCACACTATAGGATGGAGGACAGTATTATGGGGTGAGCCTGAGACATGGGGCTCCTGAGAAAGGTGTGTCCAGACATGATGGTGAAAAGGTGCAAGAGCAGCCCTCGATAAGGAGGCAAGATATGGGTGATGTTTAGCAAATGACAAACTCTTTTATTCCAAGCCCCCTTCCTTTTCTTTGCCTTGAATGGCAGTAGGGGAATCTCTGCCTCATGGGATTGCTGATGATTTTATTATTTATTTATTTACTTATTTATTTATACAAGAACTGGGGTCTAGGCCAGAGGTGTGGGGGAATGAGAGGATTCACCAAAGACAGAGTGGGGATAAGAAAATGCAGATCCACTGAAACACACTGCTGAGGGGAGCAGCGGGTGAGACAGGAGAGGTCTGCTGCACCATGTGGGTCAACCCCCTGGATGGGAGTCAAACTCCTGCTTCAGTGGCTGACAATAGCTTGATAGCGCTGAGGCTTTAATCCCTGTGCTACCAGCGAGGCCCTGCTGATGGTTTTAAATAAGATCATTGCTGTGACACAGTCACCTAAAGTCCAGTCCAGATATCCCGTCTCCTACAACACTCATCACTCCTCTCTGGTAACCCCTGTATGTCTACATTGAGCTTATCACTGCATTGCCTGCATGCTTGTCTGCCCCTAGAGAATGAGACCCACCAGACTGGGTCTTCCTCACGTGGCCATGGCCCTGTGTCCAGTCCAGGACCTGGTACAGAGGACAAGAAGGTAGATTAATTATAAGTTCCTTCTGCCCCGATCATGATGCCCAGAAATACAGCTCACCCAGCGTGAGGCAATGATGTGTACACCAAGATGACCTGTAGCTCTGAGGATACCAAATTTAGCAGGTCAATAAACAAATAGCTTCTTTATGGTCAGATAAACAATATCCAGATCAACAAACAATGGCTTAATAAGATGTTCCTCTGAAAACTAGCCCAAACAGGAACGAGGAAACGATGCGGGGCCCCACAACAGCACGGGCAGAGAGGGGTATAAAAGCGAGGGCCCCGAGAGCAGCCCAGCCAAGGCAGCAAGCTCTCAGCGTTCCCCAGGAGCACAGGCACCGCCACCATGTCTGGAAACTGCTGTTCTAGGAACTGCCCCTCCGTGCCAGCCATCTCTCTCTGCTCCAGTGACGTAAGCTGCGCAGGACCCGTCTGCTTGCCCAGTTCCTGCCAGAGCCAGACATGGCAACTGGTGACTTGTCAAGACAGCTGCGGATCGTCCAGCTGTGACCCGCAGTGCTGCTCGCCCTCCTGCTCCGTCGGCAGCTGTGTGCAGCCCATGTGCTGCAGCGTGGCCATCTGCGAGCCAGCGTGCTCCGGGGGCAGCTGTCCCCAGCCCGTGTGCTGCGAGGCCACCCTCTGCGAGCCCTGCTCCGTGAGCAGCTGTCCCCAGCCCGTGTGCTGCGAGGCCACCCTCTGCGAGCCCTGCTCCGTGGGCAGCTGTCCCCAGCCTGTGTGCTGCGAGGCCACCCTCTGCGAGCCTTCTTGCGGCCAGCCTGTGTGCTGTGAGGCCCCTGCCTGCCAGCCAGTCATCTGCATGCCCGCGACCTGCCAGGCTTTCCTCTGCAAACCCAGCTGCCAACCGGTTGTCTGCGAGCCCAGCTGCTGTCCATCTGTCTGTGCAATGCCTGGTTCCTGCCAGGCAATGCTCTGTGAGCCTGCCTGCTGTCAGCCGGTTTGCCCCACCCCGAGCTGCTGCCCCTCTGTCTGCTGTGACTCCAGTCCTTGTGAACCACCTTGCCCAGAGCCCAGCGTCTGCCAACCGGCCACCTGTGTGGCTCTGATGTGTGAGCCCGTCTGCCTCAGCTCTGTCTGCAGTGTCCCCAGCCCTTGTGCATCACCTTGTGACGACATTACTTGCCAGGAGCCCCCGTGTTGCATCTCCAGCATCTGCCAACCCATCTGCCCAGAGCCCAGCCCCTGCCCACCACCAAGTGTCTGTGTGCCCAGCCCGTGTCCACCCACCTGCTACATAGTCAAGCGCTGTCAGTCCATCACGTGTGAGCCCGTCCCCTGCCCATCTAGCTCCTACCGACCTCTCTGCTGCCGCCCGGGGTCCTCTGCTTCTGCCATCTGCCAGCCTACTTGCTCGCGGACTTTCTACATTGCCAGCTCCGGCAAAGAGCCTCGCACGCCCTCAGCTCCCTACCGCCCGATCTGCCGCCCAATCTGCTCTGGCCCCATCACCTACAGGCAGCCCTACCTGACGTCCATCTCCTTCCGCCCTGCGTGCTACCGCCCCTGTTACTCCATCCTGCGCCGCCCGACCTGTATCACTTCTGTCACTTACCGCCCAGTCTGCACCCGCCTGACTAATGCTGACTCCTGTAAGCAGGACGTCAAGCCGCCCACCTCCAGCCAGTCGGATTGTGCTGACTCGACGCCCAGCAAGGGGGATGTGTCTGAGGTCACTCCCGGCCAGTCCGCCGATGCCAAACCCGCCAGCCCAATCACCTGCGAGGCTACGAAGGGCCAGCCAGCTCCCACCAAGCCTGCCGACTGCTGAACTGGCCTCAGCCATCGATTTCTGCCAAGCAAGCCGCCACCGAGAAAGAAAACCTGACCGCATTGCCCGAAGAGCATGCTGACCTAGCTCGCACCCTATTCTTTCTGCGCTATCACTTGCCATTTGCTTATGCTTCAGAGAACTCATCAGAAATGTCAGTATCCCAATGATCCAAATGAAGGCCTCCTGGGTACTGAGAGGGGGCTTCTGAGTTCCTGTCTGCTGCTGCCAGCAAGCTGAGAAATGCCGCGTGGCCACTTTATCTCAAGTCTCCCTGGCATATATTTTATTTTGTTCTCAAGCCTGTGCCCCCTTGCCGGGTGTACTCATGGTCCTGGGGACCTCTTCCTTGAGGTGAAGATATTTAACTGTCTAATAAATGTGGCTAAGTTGAAGTGACACGTTCTCACTGCTCTCTTGTTAGTGGCATTTTCTCATTAGTTGACTTGCTTTGTCTTTGAGGGTAGCCATATTCGTTCACTCATTCAGCCATTTATCCACCCAGGAAGCATCACTGACAGCAGTTAGGTGCCAGAGAGTGCTTAGGCTCTGGGCTGGAGAAAGCAAAAGCCTTAGTCTCAGCTCTCAGGCAGCTCACTCTCTGGGGAGGACACAGGAAGAGAGACAGTTACTACCCCGCATTGTGCAAAGTTCTGGGAGAGGTGAGTGCAGGCCCTATGAGCTCAGCAGGGCCTGGAGGAACCAGAGAAGGATGCTTGGGGAATGTGATACTGAGACTGAGTCTTTCAGCACAAGTAGGAATTAACTGGCTAGAAACCAGGAAGGATGATCTAGTGAGGCGGAAGAAATATACACAAAGGAATGGGGCTCCCGAGTCCACTGTTCATTAGGTGAAGCTTAGGCAGAGGTGTGCTTAAAGGAGCTCTGAGGTCAGATAAGTAGGCAGTGGCCTGTCCTTTTTTGGGCCTTGTATGCACGACAGAGACATTTGAGTTTGGTGTAGGGCTGACATGAAGGCATGGAGGGGCCCTTCCTATGGGGGGGGGCAGGCAGGAGGCATAAGGAACACTGGGTTTTGGAATGCCCATCTGGTTTTGGTTTGGAAAACTGAATGGAAGAGCAAGGTCTTGGATATAAGGAGATTTGGTGAAAAATCCACTGGTTTTAGGGTCCATAGAGAATGAAAACCAGTGGGGTGTCATTCTTACAATAAGGAAGTAACCTGGATTACTTGTGCAAGAGCTTTGCCTACGTTCTCTTAGTCCCTAAAAGACCTATTCTTTGTGTAAACTCCATACATAAACTCTAACAATCTCTAAGAACAAAGTTGCCTTCAAAGTAGTCACTCCTTACACTTAGTGCATAGAATGAAGTGCTATCCTTTGTCCTCAAGTTGCAACTTTGGCTACCCTAACCACAGGTACTCTCAACTTTGACATTATTGATATTTTGGACAGAATAATTCTTTACTATGAACTGTAGGCTGTCCTGTGCAGTAAAAGATGCTA
This sequence comes from Scalopus aquaticus, assembly GCA_004024925.1. Taxonomy (NCBI): domain Eukaryota; kingdom Metazoa; phylum Chordata; class Mammalia; order Eulipotyphla; family Talpidae; genus Scalopus; species Scalopus aquaticus. The sequence continues at coordinate 28,754 of PVIJ01013922.1, forward strand.
AGCAGCATCCCTGGACTTTACCAACTAGATGTTTAGTGGCACCTCCTGGGCATGATGACCTGCAATGTCTCTACATACTGGTGAACACCTGAGAGGGAGGGGAGAGCCCTTGTGTGAGAGCTACTGGGTTAGACAATGGCAGAAAGAGAAAGTCAAAGGGAAACTTACCCTGCACATCAGTGTTGGGGCTACCATCTCATGAGGACATTGGGATTTATCTTCTCCTTTTATAGCCAAGAGAGAAATTGACCAGGATTTTAAGTCTCTGTGTGAAGCATGGACTTGGTGTTTCAAGTAAATCACAGCAATTCCTTGAGATAGGGTTTCTTTTCCCCCTATTTTATAGACAAAAAAATAAGAAGGGCCACAATCCAAGTGACTCTCAGCAGAAGCAAGAAAATTGTGGTATATTCAGACAATACTGTGATGTAGTGAAAAATGACTGGACAATGACCACATGCAACAACAAGGTGACCCCACCAAGGTAATGTTAGTTGACAGAAATAAGCCTCAGCCACACACACACGGGTTTAAAGTTCAAAAACAACATACACTCACTAACATACATGAATGTACATACACATCTATACAAATATATATATATACCTGGCACCAATCATAATGCCAAAACACAATCCAGAACACCATAATCCCAAATGTTGAAGTCTCAAAAGTTCAAAAATCCTTAAAATTTAATATCCTAAAATCATAATCCCAAAAGATCAAAATACCTAAAGTCACAACCCAAATTATGAAATCCCAAATGTTGCAATTCTGAAAATCAAAATGAAGTGAAAACACAGGTCAAATAAACCAAGACTTCCCCTGATAAATTATTCAGTCATATGTATCTCCTGACCTTTCACACATACACCATGCTGCCCTTCAAAAAACACCCTCAGTCAGAGAATAAAAAGAATCAGACAAGCTCAGTGGCCTGAACAAAAGACACCGGTATGGAGATTCTGCAAGTGTTGCAAGGCACAGTAGATGGTAAACTCTATAAATGAAGAGGCCTCCTTCATGTGCATCTGCATTTGAGAAAGATATGGCTGTTTCTTTTAGGTGAGGATATTTAAGATGTCTCTTAGCAAAGCTCAGTCATACATTACAGTGTTATCAACTGCAGTCACCATGTCATACATTTGCTCCTCAGACTTTATCTTACAGCGAAAAGTTTGAACACTATTGAGAAGTTCCTTTAAGAAGAAGGGAGGCAAGAACAGAATTAGAATGTGAGTGTGAAGATGGAGTCCTGAAACCAAGACAGCGGCCCGCGTGGGTGCAGGATGCTGGCGCCTTCTTCAGGCTGAGTGGACAAGGGTTCTCCAACGTGTTTCATGTTCCCACTTGATTGACTTATTTAGTAAGACCCAAAACATTTCCTCTGTAAGATGAGAGCTTTGGGATGTAGATATTCAAGAACAAAACAATATAAGGATCTTTTTAAAAAATATTTTATTTATTTATGCATATAAGCGCTGGGGTATAGGCCAGAGTTGTGGTGGGTGAGAGGATTCACCAGAGACAGAGTGGGGAGCAGAACAGGCAGATCAACTGAAGTACACTGCTGAGGGGAGCAGCGGGCGAGACAGGTCTGCTGCACCATGTGGGAAGCTCCCTGGCCCACGATGGAACTGGTGCAGCAGTGGCTCTGGATAGCTTCATAGTGCTGCATTTAACCCATTGCGCCACCAGGGAGGCCCTGGTGTTTGCATTTTTGTATTTGTAGAATTCATATGCTGTTGACACCATAGTATGAGTTTAATCCCTCTTGGTGAAATGTTTTGCTGTTTTAAAATTTCCAGATTCAAAGATTGTCATTGAGTGTGTTAATAATAAGTAGAGAAGTAGAGGTGGGGATTCATGCCAGTTTGATATAGTTGATGATTACAGTCACGGGGTGGGGGGGTGGGTAGGTGACTCCCAGCACGTGGCTGGGGGGACCTGCTCACGAGCCAGTGCTCTGCTGTTGTGCCAGCTGTCAATCACTGCAGAGAGAACCCCACCTCCTGAGTTAGGAAACTAGTAGTGGTCAAGGTCAGAGCTTCGGGGTCAGCCCAAAGGTTTGTTTAAGCCTTGTTTTTAACCCCTTGCCTCATTTGGGAAATATGATTTAAGCTTCCTGAGTTAGGTTTGCTACCTCTAACATAGTGAAGGCAATCTTACCTACTAACCAAGGTCATTGCAAAGAGTGAATAAAAAACGCAGGCAAGGACATGGTGTGGAATAAGCACCCTCTAAGTGGAAGCACTCACTACTGTCATTAGTAGCAGTGATACTAGTGAAGCTTCAGGAAAGGCAAATGGGAAGCTCTCGAGAGACGTGGAGATGATGAAGTGCTGTCTTGGGGTGCCCTGTTTGCCACCTGACACTGTCCTTCCCCCACTGGGGCATGGTCATTTCCTGACTGCCCGCTGGTGCAGACCTGCATTCCTGGCAGAGGCGCAGGCTGCCCTGGCTGGGCCGCAGCCTCCTGATAAGAGGTTAGTGCAGCAAAGGCTCGCTTCAGGGAGGCCGGAGAACAACCCGTAAAAGCGACAGCTCATCCCAGGAGCACCACGGAATCCGCACCAGGCAAAGAAAACTTCCAACTCAACAGACAAGTTTTCAAAGTGGAGGACAACATCTCCGGGCTCCCCAAACATGCTAATCAGATGTTTGTATGCAAATGAGTGGAAACAACAACAAGGAAGGATGCTTATGTCAGACCAGCTCGGCTGCTTCGGGGCTATAAAAGTCCCCACGTGTCAGAGGTCCTCAGTTTACTGGAGAGGTCTGCGCTGGCAGCATGGCGGACAGCTGCCGTCCTGGAAACACCTCGGCTAGACCCACCATCTCCACATACTCAAACGCCGGCCGCTTCCGCAGGGGCATCTCTTTGCCCAGCTCCTGCCGCAGTAGAACGTGGCAACTGGTTACATGTGAAGAAACCCATGGGTCATCCAGCAGTGCCCTGAGCGACTGCGAAGCTGCTTCCTGCCAACCTACCTGCCTTCCAGCAACTTCTTGCGTGGGTTTTGTTTGCCAACCCATTTGCTCCTGCACAGCCTGCCATGAACCTGACGCTGGTCAGTCTCCTTGTCCGACCAGCTCCTGCCAACCCTCCTGTTCAGAATCTACCAACTGTTGTGAAGCCAGCTCCTGCCAGGAACCTGTCTGCATGTCTGGGTCATGCGAGGTAGCCTGTGAGCAGCCAGCCTGCTGCGACCCGAGGGCCTGCCCGTCCTCCTGCTGTGAGGTAACCCCCTGTCTGGAAACGTCTTGCCCCCCCCACTGCCTGTGGGCCGAGCCCCTGTCAGCCAACTTGCTGCCAAGCAGGTTCCTGCCAACCTGTCAGTGGCAGAGGTCAGCCCTGCCACCCAACTTACTACCAACCCATCTGCTACATTTTCAATCCTTGCCAGTCAGTTGTGTCCATGCCGGTTCCCTGCCAGCCATCGACTTGTGTGTTCAGTCCTTGCAGCCCTACTTGCTTTGTGTCCTCCCCTTGCCAGCCACTTCACTGCCAGTCAGTTCCCTCCATGTCCTTCATCTGCCAGCCAGTGACTAGCTGCCAGCCCCCGTGTTCTGCAAAGAACCCTTGCAAACCAGCTTCTGGGGACGCCGTGTGTTCAGGTCAGCCAGCTTGTGGCGGGCCCCCTCCCTGCGACCAAAGTGGCTGCAAATCTCCTCCCTGCCAGCCTGCTTGTTGCGTGACGGGCCTCGGCAAATCCCCTGGGGGTGACTCCAGTGACTTTCAACCAGCTCCTCCAAGTCTCTGCAAAACCAGCCCCTGCTTGCCAGGTTCCTGCCAACCCCGTCACGAGTCCGGCATCCGTAAGGCAACAGCTCACTGATGGAGCCCCCTTCGCGCCGCCTCCCAGGGCTGCGGCATCTGCAGAGCCCCGTGGCGGTTCCCTGCAGCCAAGCACTGTGCCGTCTGCTCGCTCACCTGACGCTGAGTCCGCCGCATCCGCTCCAGGCGCCGACAAGGAGCTTGTCCAGGACCTCCTAGTGGCACGGTCCCCCGGAGCCGGGGCTTACCTGGCAGCGAGCACGGACCTCGCCATAGCATGCGCTTCCTGATGTCGTCAATTCATTTCACGCCAGCAAAGTCTCCTCTCCAGTTTTACTTTCTTTTGATGCTTCCCAGTCTTTTAAGAAGATTCCTTTGCTGTTCACGGCTAATAAAATCGAGGCTGCTTAAGCATGATGAGTAAACGCTCGGTGTGCTTTCGTTTCTTTCCCTAGAGCCCTGCATGCATTTCCTCGGGTCACATGAATGCAGTGACAGGTGTGGTGGCGCATTGGTTGAAAAGGTAAATGGTTTCAGAACTACAGGTATCCAATCTGGACGCAAGTAAGGACAGATGATTCCAGTGGCTTCCAGCTTTTCCACTCCCAAAAGCTCTTTTGAGATAAATGGCCTCGGCTTCCCCATAGTGGAAGATTTAGAAAGCTGAGGCAGAAACAGCCCAGGGAAGCCATAGATGAAAACAAACACGAGGTTTTGGCCATGGAGAATAGCAAAGGGCTAATTCACTTAAAGCTGGTTTTAACCAGCAAGCCACTTCATTTAAATAAAATGAAAACCTCTAGAAATTTTTGGCAGTGTTTGCTCGCTATGTTTTTAGCACTTCAAGTGATGGTTTTTAAAACAATTATTCTAGTGGAACTTCTCACTGCAATTTTCATTTCTAGTGTGTCCTTATTGAATCTAAATACTTTTTAAGAGGTTGGATTGGGTTTCTTTTGGGGGAAAGCTTAGGGAGAGGCTTACAATATGAACCTGCAGGAATCGTGCAGAGTTCTGCCCCAGAGGACTCGGGCTGTGAAACCATTTAGGCCTGACACCCCCAAATCCTCCCACAAACATACCAGGGGCACATGGAAGGATTTTTGCTGCGGCATTTTTGTGATGGCTTAGATTTTAGAGAAAGCTATTGTCTACACTGGGAGAGCCGGGGCGGGGGTGATGTGTGGTGAGCCTTTCCGCGGTGGGCTGTATCAGCCAAGGGCACCTCAGAGACACAACGCCAAGAGCACAGCCAAAGGTGAAGGTCAGTGGCTTTGGGACCCATCTAAGTCTCTCCTTGTTCTAACCAGGGACTTCTCTGTGACCTGCCAGTGTTTTTCACTGGCCACCTGCCAATAAACAAACTAGATGTTTGTTTAATATGTCAGGTGTCAAATGTGGGGCTGGAAGCTTTGTGCCTTTCCTACGCGTGGCAACAGTTTAAATAACATACATTTATTAGATCTCCTAGACTTGTCCAGAAAACATCTCAGCCTCCTTTTATAAACTGCATCCTGCCTGGTCTGAACACAGTCTGAACATGCTCTGTCGCATCTTTATTTACACTTATGAGCTAAGGAGGGGAGCAATATTAAAAACATGGGGGGGTTTTGAGAAAAAAATATTGCAAACATCCACCATGCAGAATTGAAATTTTCTTACATGTGCTCCAGAGCCTTAAAAACTAGAATTGAAGTAAAACACGATTGATAAAGTCGAAGGGCCTTCTGTGCCCTTCTCAGCCCCATTTCTCAGACACAGCCAAGCTTGCACACCCTTCAAGTTGTGGTTTGTTTATATACAAATATAAATAACACATACGACTTACAAAATATTTAAACAATCTAAGTATTAGGGTTTGGAAATTTAAAGCACATGTAAGTTATGCAATTTACTCTTCCCTTCATTTTTGCTCTTAGAAACTATGCATATTGATACATGAATCTGTTTCATTCTATTATTATTGCTGCATAAGAAATGACCCCACAACTTAGTAATTAAAAACAGGAAACCTTTCTTATTTCTCTGTTTCCGTGGGTTAGAAACGTAGGTGTGGCTTAGCTAGGCGCCTGCAGCTGGGGTTGTTGAGGTGTTGGTGGGGCCTGCAGGCCTTTATGGCTTGGCTGGGGGAGGACTCCCAGATCTCTCACGTGGCTGTTGGTGGGCCTCTGGTTGGTGCCAGCTGTTGGCCAGAGCTGTCATTTCCTTGCCACATGAGCTTCTCCATTCCCTGCTGATTCCTCCTGAGCAAATGCTCCACAAAAGAGAGAATGAGCCCCCAGGATAGAAGTTGTTTGCAGCCTAATCTTGGAAGTGACACCTCTGTGTTCAATGGACTCTATTCATTAGAAGCAAGCATTAGTAAATTCAACCTACACTCACAGGAAAAGGACTACAAACAGGCTTGGCCCTGAGCAGGGGGCTACCTGAGAGCACCTTAGAGGCTGCCTACCACAGATGCCTCTGGCCCTTCTGAGTCATGTGCTAAAGGAAATCTTACCTTTTTGCAGGATGAGCTCAAAATCTGGAATCACGTAGTTAAAATCAAGCCTAAGAATGACTTTATCTCCTAGGTACGGATGTTCCCTGCTAGGTACTGGCACGTTAACAACTCATGGATCGTGACTGAATGAAGGGAAGAGGTAAAGGCACTTGCAAAAATAATTAGCAGCATCACATGCTGGAAATTCATCTTAAACTTCTTAGCGCTTTGTTGAAATAGGGTGTGATCGCCTTATTCAGATCACAAGGAATTAAAATTACAATCTCACTGTCACTGTTGAAGATTTTTCTTGTTTCAGAAGAAAATATTGCTTCACTTTTTATTATAAAAACAACCCATTCTTGAAGGGGAAAACAATGGTTGAGCAAAAATGGGAAGCCTTGCCCGCCCCCCACCCCCCGCCCCAAACTCCAACAAATGCTGCTCCCCTGGGGCAGACTGCTGGTTTCCATTTCTTATGCTTTAATCTTTGGGTTTTTCTTTCCTGTTATAGATGCTTGGTTGTTTTCCTTATTTGAAAGATGGAAGAAAAAGAAAAGGAGCATTATTTCTATACCCCACCAGATGATCATATGCAATTCTGAGAAATCTTCCTATCTCATGTAATCATCAAAATTTTACCAAAGGAGCTTAAGTGACATCTTATTTCTCTTTATAATCATATATTTGGGTGGAGAAAAAAGCCTGTTACCCCTCCCCCCGTCTTTCTTTACTGGTTTGTTTATATATTAGGCATGTTTATACTTGCTGTATTTGTAGAAGGACATTTAAAGGGGAGGGCTTTGGAAGATTTGGGTTAACTGCTAGAAATCAAATCAAGAGGTAGAAGATTCTTGAAATTTGTCCTTTTCCATCTTATTCTTTGTTCCAAGAAAGATTCTGAATGAAGTTGAAGAGCTTGGTTTTTTATCATGGCCTTATCTTGGAAAAGGAATGTTTTTGTTTTGAAAGAGTGTTTGAAGGCTTTCTGGCCAGGGAGAGGTTGAACAGAGGGGTAGTGAAAGATGGTGAAGCAAGCTTACTTTCCTTATCAAGCTTTCAGTAAGGTCTGTGAATGATCATTAAGGTCTGTGGATGATCAGAGACTTGAGCACACAACACTGGCTCAAGTATTCTGTCCTATGTTGCAGACACCCCGAGTGACCTCCTGAGCCAAATACGATGATCATGTTACCGGAACCAAGCTGCCCTAGCAGTGGGAGCCTGCAGGAGTGGTGGGGCCTCTTACACCGCTGCTCTAGAGCAGTTGTGGCAGTTGCTCCTGCCCAGTAACTGCCGTTTTGAATGGACCAATCAGGTGCTAGGAGCTGATGGGTCAATCCAATCAGCTCCAGGACTGAAAATGGCCCAATCAGACTTGTGGATGGGACTCTGGGAGAAGATATAAGTCAGGATTGGAGGGACCTGAAAAAAAAGGAAGGGGGAAAAGAGAACAGAAAAGGAAGGGGGAAAAGAGGAGAAGAGGAGAAGACAACGACGAAGACACCAGCCCCTAGGAGAAGAAAGACAACGGTTCCAGACTTTGAAGACAGAAGAGAGATGTCCGTTCCTGGCCTCTGAGGAAGAAAGAAGAAAAAAAGCATCCAGCAGCCGCCCTCCGAGGAGGAAGAGGAGCTGAAGGACTCTGCGGAGACGGGGCCTCCGGTCCTGTCTCTGACGTAGCCTGAAGGGAGCCCAGAGGCCCTGGGCCTGGTGTCTCAGAGACCTGTTTGTGGGTCTAACCCAGCACCTCACAAAGAGCTCCCATTCCCGATGCATTGTGGGTGAGGAGGCCGCCACTGGAGGATGCAGTGAGCTCTGTTTCCCCTGTTAATAAAATAAACCCCGTGTTTGTTGTTCCTGTAGCCTGAGGTCTCTTGCAATTGTGCACGCGGGTGAGACCCACAGACACTGACCTGTCCTCTCATCAGGGGCTGTCCTTAGTTGTATTTGGCCGTTTGGCCTTTCGGGGCTTTTTTAGTGGCTCTTGCCTCAGAGCCTGGGCATTTGTGCCCTGTCTGCCCTGATTTCACTTGGCGACTGCGAAGGGACCAAACAAACCCCGTCTGCCCGATTTCAATCAGTGTGGCCTCTGGTCTGGACTGTGGGGAGACATTAGAAGAACTTTGTAAATATGTAAAATGCTTTCCAAAGGGAAGGATTTAAAGACCTGAGAGCTCAGGTTGTCAGAGTTTTCAAGATGAGTAGAGATGATTAGAGATTAGCCAGAAAGGCCCTATTATAGCTAGACAGGCCATTCAAAGTTAGAAAAGGTAGGCAAAATTAAACAAGGCTCATGGAACATTTGGGGAAGATACTATCATGTAAAAATATTGAGTAACTGCAGTTACTCAGGCCTGAACCATTGGCCTTGAGGATATGGTTTTCCAAGGCAGGCTAAAGGACTGGACAGGAAGGGCACTGGGAGGGCAGATCTTGTGCTTACCTGCAAAGAATCTCTAACCACCTGAGCTGAGGCTACATAAAGAGAATGGAATGTTGTGAACATCTCCCTGGCCCATTATGACTAACAATGCTTAACATTCTCAATTTCTCTGTCTACAGGAGAGACTTTATTTTCCTAGAATAAAATCTACATTTACTTATGTAACAAATCATTCTAGTTTATGTCTGATTCTTAATGCCATTTTTTAAATATAAAATTCCTATGGCTTTTGGGACTAATTTGACATTGAACTAACACCCTTTCTCATTTCTAAAAGTTCTCCCATTCTCCTTAAATTAAATGAAATCTCTCCCAGAGTTGGAATTGGAGTCTAACTTTCATTCTTGTTTCAAGCACACACATAAGAAAAACCCCAAAGTGCACTTTCTGAGCCCTGTTTGATGGAAGAGAATCCAAGGTATCCAGCGATGGTAGGGCTGAGTTCACCCCACTGTGAATGGAGAAAACAGAGACTGAAATTAACCCGGGCTCTTCCCATCACAGTGTTACAATGCACCGGAGGGCCCAGCCCAGGGATGTCCTTCGTTCAAGGAGAATCATAAGAAGAGTAAACGAACTGTGGTGTATCACTAGTGTAACCCCAGGAGGGAGGGAAGGCATATGACAATAACACAAACTGATGGGGATGGATTATTACTGGGTGAACAAAGACACACAGTAATAAGATTGATGAAAACATTCTACGATAATTTTCATTACGGAGGGGTCTTTTGAAAAATGTTTTGGAAGAGAAGAAAATGGTAAATAAAAACTGAGTCAGCTTGAAATATAATTAGAAGTATCAAAGAGACAACAGATATGATGGCAGAAATGAACCAAATGTAAATTTCATGGCGGATGCTCACAGTACCAGTGGTGAGTGTGGACGCTTGACAAATGGGCGTGAACGGGAGATGCCATTCAAAAATCAGAATCTACATTAAAAAGAACGAAAACCAGATTTTGTAAAATCTCCTTAAAAAGGATAGCAGCTATGTCCAAGGAATTGACTCGGATCTGACTGAAGATAAGAAAACTGATACTTAAATGAGGCGTTGGTGAATCAAGGACACTCTGAGTTAAGACAAGCAGAGCCAAGCAGACAGAGAACCAGCCAGGGGACTCTGCGTTCGCAAGTTCCATTGGTGAGATCGACTGAGAAATGCCATCAATAGCATCTGACATTAGCTCCTTTAATTTCCTGTGCTGGATCCTGGTTCATGTTGCGAATTTCTGTAGATTCTTTAAATTCATAAATAAGCGTCCTTGCTTTATGGGCTTGGCTCATAGGAGTCTGCTCCCAGAGGTAGCTCATCCTTACTATATAAACAAAATCTGCAAGGCCCAAGACCTGCTATCTTCATCAAGACAGTGGAGTGTGTCCTGCCTGCCCTGTGGCAGAAAGCCTTTTTTGTTTTCCTCTCTCCAGGGGAATGCCAATTATGATGTTGGTGTGTATATTTTCTTTACAGCATTATATATCTGAATGCTTGTGTACTTCAGCAAATGATAACATGTTAGTAAGCAAGTGATCGAATAATGATGGGGCAAGACAGAGTGTGCAGGGACCTCAAAGAATCCTAGGCACGGAAGGAATCCTGATAAACTTGCTGCAGGTACTCATCAATGCTTGAATGTCTAGCAGGTGAAAATTCATGCCCTGGGGACAGGGGCAGGGGTTGCGGTGTGGGGATCTGTTCCATCCTTGGGAAGCTAGCAGCATGGATGGACCCAGAAGGGATCATGCTCAGCGAAATAAGCCAGAAAGAAAAAGTATGAAATGGTTTCACTTATAACAGAAATATAGGGGAACCAAACAAGAGAGAGACACCCAGCAAGGGAGGGGGAGGATAAGGGCTCAAAATGGGGTAGAAAAGAGCACAAGGGACACAAGGTGATGGGTCATGAGTGAATTGGTGGTGGGTTACCCAAGGGGAATACACAATGTAAAAGAGATAAATAACAATAAAAAAATCAAAACAAAACAAAAATGCCCTGAACTAAGGGCACTGAACTTTCCTCCGTCAGAAGCATCTGTGATCAGACAATCAGAACGGTGTTTCTGAGTACTTCCTTGCACGGGTTAGTTTGGGGTTCCTCCCTGGTGTCGAGTCCTCAGGTGAGCACTGTGAGAGACAAGGAATCAGGGGGACACACATCACCCCTCCTGCTGTCCTCTCTTTGCTTGAGTCCTTAATGCCAGTGATACTGTCCATAGGTGTATGGCAAATGGAGTCGGAAACTGCCACCTTGAGTTGAAGTGACCTGCATAGGCATTATTATTTCCATTGGTTGACAAACAGCTCAAATTGTAAATCTTCCAAAAACCCAGTTACAGGAGTCATTTCTACTTGCCGTTAAAATCAAGATAAAAATGCCCTTGGTCAGGAGTCAGCTAATATGGAAATTGGGCCCAATTCTGTCAACTACTAGCTGACTGACACGAGGCAAGAGTCTTTCCCCTTTGCAAAGTACAAATGATCCTCTTTGCTCTTCCCACTTGCGGGGTGACATGAGGTTAGAGCAGGTAATGTGAAATGCGATAAACATGCAAAGTCCTTTTAAAGGAATAGTCACAAAACACAAAGCCCCAATGTATGGTCTACAATCATAAAGACCTTAGGGCGCTATTTCCACGTGGTCATGAAAGTGGGGAGCCATCCAGAGGAACCACAAGCACAGCGATACCGCATGGCTGAGACTGAGCTTGCGCACAGGTACCGCTCAGCTGCGTTAACAGTGCTAAGAATCTGCTGAAGGGGGCTTAAGAGGGAAAAGAGGAGAATCATGTTTCCAAGGCTGAGATCACAACTTCATTTCAAGGAGAGATGAAATAGACTAGCAGATGGCACACTGTTCTATCAGAAATATGGAAGAAAAATAAATGTAAGCAAAGAGGTGTCCCCCTCCACGAACAAACTTCACAGTTTAACGAGATAATTGACAGAATGTTTGGTTGTCAGTAAAGGTGGGGAGTGAGTTTATTGGCAGGTTTGGTCCACAATTTAGGAGAAAATGCCAATGTGTTTCCCAAAGGTACTGTGCAAATTGATAGTGCCCTCTCCTCTCCAGCATGCCCAGACCCTGTGGGCGCACATCACCCTAGCTCTTGGAATTGTCAGGCTGAACTTGTTTTCCAATCTACTGGTATCAACTGGAATCTTGGCGAAGTTTTGGTTTGTATTTTCTTGACTGCTCAGGATTTCGAGTTATATTTTTCATGTGTCTTGACCATGTGCATTTCCTTGAAGGTAAAGTTCTATCTACATTTCTTATCCAATTTTCTCTCCAGCTGTTTGTGCTGTGGTCTGAGTCTGAGGACTGAGTACCTCTTCTCCCCGTCCACCCGGAGAACGTGAACTCAGTCAGCCATGACATCACGAGAAAGAGCAACTGTTGTTGCTAGTTTTTCCTAAATAACTAAAAAATCAGCAATAGCTGCTTAAAATAATTTTTTTCTTATTCAAGAATCTTTTAAAATCAATTTTTAGGCCCAACTTTTCTTTCATAATAAGATTTAATTTTGTCTTTCTATCTGCTCAATCTTTCCATCTGGTTCATTTTTTGGTGTAATATGATTTTTACTGGGGTGACATTGGTTTACAACACCATACACCCCGGTGGCAGATGTATCTCCCACACCAAACCCACCACCAAAGCACCCACAACCATCTTGTTCACTTTTTTAAGAGAACAAGCTCTTGGCTTTGCTGAATTTCACTATTTTCCTTTTACTTCTTGTTTTATTGATTTCTACCCTTTGGTTACATTACTTATTGTCTTCTGTGTAGTTTGGGGACATTGCTGTGGCTTTTCTGTTTATTCTTAAGATGGAGCGAGCTCTCAGCTCTTCGTAGTAGCCCGTGAGCTTTGATGTCACGTTTTACTACAGATCAGCACTCTGATTCAGATAATTCCTCTGGAGATTCCACTCTGGTGTTTTTGCCTTTGATCCACTTTCCCCACCCATTTTCACTTGGGCTAAATAACTAGGTAGGGCTGGTCCTGCTATAGCGAGCCAGTGGAGAGCGCCTGCCCCCACTAACAAGAATGATCTAGTCTGAAATGCAGCCGTGCTGAGGGTGTGGGCCCCAACTTAGCTCACTATCTAAATGTAATTAAAAACATACGATTAACTTGACTTACCTCCTCTCCTAGTTACAAACTTGGCACCCTTTCCAGCGAATTTCAGATCCATGTGGTTTTGACTCAGCCTTCAGCTTCACCTCATAAAACTCAGGATGGTGTTTTGTCGAGATTGTGGCTGCTTCAAAGATAAAAAAAGTTCCATGATGTGTGAGCTCAATGCCCAGGACCACACCCATACTTAATTGCCCTCATTAAGAGAAAACATGGATTGAAAGTTTGGGGGAAATAGGTACATAAAATATGGCCTGGGTGTATGTATTTTACTGGATCCCTTTTTTACATTCCACTCTGTATGTGGCCAGAGAGACACCATCCCAAATCCCATCTCCTGGCATCAAAGATCAGGTGTCTTTCGGTAATGTCTGGCTTCAGTGTACCAGCATAACTCCAGGGATAGTGGGTGGCTCTTAAACCAGCCTCCTGGCCTTAAAGGTGCATGTGGCCATTGAGGTTTTGGAAACAGGTGGGCAAATACATTTGTAAGCAGATAGGTTTGCTGCATAGGGCAGGAGTATTTGCAGTGGGAGGCAAGAGTCCCAAGCACACCTTTCTGGAGCTCAGGCCACTGTTTCTTTGTGCTTCCAGTAACCTGTAAATGTAAGAGCACCGTAGGGATCATCAGAGGCCTACGCTCTTGTTCAGATGAGTCCACACCAGCCCAGGGGCTTTGCTTTATGCTTCCCAGTAAGATAAACAACTTGTTTCTGCGGCTGTGGGTCAATAATGTATGTGAAATGAAACACGAATGTGATATCGTAGGTGCCGATGCACTACAAAAACTAAAAACACCGTATAGGCTGCAAGCTGGCAAAGAATTTATTGGGAAGGAAAAGAGAAAGTTTCCTTACAACAAGGAAAACAGTACAAAAATCACAAAAAGAAGACAAAAGAATAATGAGCGGTTGGAAAAAAACGTGATGAAGAAGAAGTAAAAACGGAAGAAACAGAAAACTATTGTAAGGATTTATACTTATATGGAGAAAGACGGACAATCACTTTTGCGAATCAGACACGATTCCCACAGGCCAGGGAGGCCGAGGAAGTCTGCAGGAGTCCAGCGAGGAGGCAAATGAGAGAAGGAAAATGAGGCTGAGGCGCTCTGCAGGCCAACTCACTGAGCCATCTCACCAAGAAAACGGCCCTCTGGAGATGGGGCAGCTGGAATCGGGGAGTCTGCCTCTGCAGGCGGAGGCAGGGTGCTAGTCGGAAGGTTGCACCGGGTCACGGAATCTCATGTTAGAGAATCAGCAGCCGCAAGGCTGGCCGCAGGGGCACCCCAAGCTCTCTGGGAGGCACCCAAGCAGGCAGCAGGAGGTGGGCTGGTACCAGGTTCTGTGGCAGTACACGGGGGTACAGCAGGCAGGCTGGCCGCAGGGGGAGCAGCAGCTGGGGCGGCAGCAGGGGGAGCAGCAGGGAGAGCAGCAAGGCGCGGGGCAGCAAGGCCTGCAGCAGGGGGTACAGCAGGGGGAGCAGCAGGGGGAGCAGC